>JAKUCV010005690.1:0-14494 GCA_028386065.3 Turnera subulata | reverse complement strand
CATATACCCAATAATTACCCTTACGTCTATCCAGTTACGGATGACCAGGAATAATATCAAAGCATATGACTCACATGTTGAGAACCTTGATGATCACAGGTCTAAGGACAATACATTATAAGAACCGCTATCGACAAAACATATAACGTTCCATGTTGCGTTCTTATGTGGGTCGGTCCAGTCCACAAGTTCTCTAACTTGTACCCGTATGTAGAATTCATATCACATATGCAATTCTCAACATACGCTAGTCTTAATTTATTATTACAACCCATCCATTATAATAATCGACTAGGGACAATTTAAGAATATGAAATATTCTAGGGTTATAGGTATGTGCAAGCGTTTATCTCATAAATGATACTTATTGGATTAACCTTAATGCGTATACATGACTACAAATAATCATCCATGATTGGCTTTTGGGCATATTACACTAACATTGTTGGGCGGGAAGAAATTTTTTAGAAAAGCCTGAGACAGGGTTGCCCATGTATCAAACATCCCAGTAGGTTGTGTTGTCAGCCACGCCTTTACCTTGACTTTGAGTGAGAAAGGGAAAAGGCGCAGTTTGATAGCATCCTCGGAAGCTCCATTCACCTTGATCGTGTCGCAAATTTCCAGGAAATCTTGCATGTGTTGATTTGGGTCTTTAATGGAGGAGCCCCCGAACTGATCATTCTAGACCATTTTGATAAGGGCTGGCATTAGCTCAAAGTTATTAGCTTGCACAGTTGGCCGAACCACACTGGACTGTGGAAGGGTTACATCGGGAATGGAGAAGCCCCGGACTGGTCTACCCCGAGGTCTAAATTGGACTCCCTCATTGATGATGCGTTCGTCTTCTTCTGCCATCTCTTCTTCGGACTAGGTGCCGTCCTCCGATACATTCTCGAGCCGAAGCTTGCAGAGTTTGGTCCAAAAGGTTCTTTCGATCTCGGGATCTTGTTTTCCAGGTGGCACTCCCGAGCTCCTAGTAAGAAATCTGAAAAAGAAAACACAGTGAACAAATGGGTGAAAAAGAAAAAGAAAAATATAGATTAACCAAGTCACAATGTAAAATAATATTAACGTCGATCCCCGACAATAGCGCCAAAAACTTGATAGCTTCCTGCAAGTATACAGGGTTGTGGTAGCGCACAAGGTCGTCTCATAGGGATCTTTGCTAAGTATTATTAACAATGTGATATGCGATTATCTAGAAAATAAAGCCTCGAAGAGGAGTCGATTGAGAGGTGTAACATACTTGGAAAAGAAAACAACAAGAATGATAAATGAGATGACAATGATGAGAAAACACCTAGGACTTCGGGCAATCCCTTACCAACATTTCCATGCAATTAAGTGCAACACAACCAAGCCGTGTACAGTCACTACATGACCTGCTTGTGTAAATCTGATAATAAATCCTAAAAATAATCTTCTTTGAAAGAACCGGTAAACTCAATTAGATCAATAACCTACTTCCGTAAGCCATAAAATCCCTTCCTAACTTATTTCCACTATCCATTTTCCAGTGTTAAAATAAATCAAAAGCTTTAAGTCTTTACTTTTTAAGTCTCCAATAGAAAGCACGCCTCCTTCGAGGTCGGTTCCTAAGGCCCGGTCTATGGTTTTGTATAGGAAACTGACATTGTCACTTAACAATTTCCTACTATGGATTCAAGCTAATTGGTGGCCAAGCAACTAACTTAATTAAGTATAAAAACCAGATCAAAGAAGTTTAATTAAAATAAATAATATTTTAATTAAGTATGTATGCAAATAAAGACAAAATCATCCCCTCATCCTAGATTAAGAAATTAGCTAGACTTAATTTGAGAAGAAACAATTATATAAAAATAACACATCATTTAAATTCAAGAGGGAAATTAATTACAAAATAAATAGCCAACCTTGAACCAAATGATGAAATCTTCCCAAAATAATTACCAACTTCAAACTAGTAAGCTAAAGTATTTGATACAAGGTATGAAAGAAAAAGACAAAATAAATCCTAAGCCTGTGAAAGACGAACTGGAGATTCCCTTCCTTCTAATTGCGTCAGCCTTTTATAGTGGATGAGTGCAACCATCCTTGCTAATAATCAGGTCTTCACGTGGCCAAGGGAGCCACTTGACCAATTCACGTGGTGCTCTTTTTGACAGGTGGTACACACAAGACTTGGTCTTGTGGTCACTTTCGCTTTTTCTATTTTTAGCACTTAGGGTGCGTTTGGAACGCGGGACAGGGACGGGCGTGTTGGAACTTCGTTCTAAAGGGGAGATGTTTGGAACGGTGGACATACTATTGACGAGGGATGCGTGTCCAAAAAACTTGGGACAAAATCGATTTTTTTCGTCCCAAAGAAAAGGGGTGGACAAGGTCCCGTCCCAAGGACTACACTATTTCCGTGACCCTTTTACCCCCGCTCATTTTCCGAAATGCCCAAAAGCCCACGCCGTATATAAACAGAAAATCGTCCAGAGAGAAACTCACTCGAGGTACTTCTCTCTCTCACCCCTTCTGCTCTCTCTGCCTGCTCTCTCGCACTCTGCTCTCTCGATCTCGTCTGAGTCTCTCTTCTTCCTCCCCTTCTCATTTCTTTTCTCTAGGTTTTGTTCACTACGTCGCTTGTGTTGATTGATGTGTCGTTTGAATTGTGTTATAGTTGTAAGGGTATCTGTAATAGGGTTTGTCTTCGAATTGATTGTTTGTTTGGGTCTTATATCAGTTTATTTGGCTTGATAGGAGTTAATTTGTACTTTGTCTGCTTCGATTGAACCCATTAACCCTTGATCCCCAAATCGACATGAACCCTAATTTTTTAATTGCCTCTAAAATCCATGAAATTGATTGTGTATTTCCATGTAATATGAGTTTATTTGTTGTCAATTGTTGTTTGCATGCTTGACTTAACCCAATTGCCCTCATTTTCGAAATCGACATGAACCCTAATTTGAGAAGTTGACCCTTATCCATGATATTGATTGTGTATTTGGGTATGATATGTGTTTAATTGTTGAGATATGAGTTTATTTATTGTGAAACATTATTTGCATGCTTCACTTAACCCAACTGCCCTCCATTCCGAAATCACATGAACCCTAATTTGAGTAGTTAGCTCTTATCCATGATACTAATTGTGTTTTGGGGGATGATATGACTTTAGTTATTGATATATGTGTTCATATGTTCTGTGTTTGGGACTGATATGAGTTTACTTGTACTGATATGAGTTGAAGTGTTCGTGTTTGGGTCTGATAATGTGATATGACCTTGTCATATGCGTCAACAATGTGCAAAACAGATATTAGTGTAATATGGGTTCATTTGGTTCAGGTTTGCGTGATGTTGCATTGTATTTGGGTCTGATTCAACATTCTGTGTGCTGGGTTGTTAGCTATTTGCAATCTGTCTTTTGCATTTGAGATGTGGGCGTGCGTTTGTGATGTGTCTGTGCAACCACACTCTGAAATGGGCAACGTATATAGGCTGGAAACCGGAGGTTGAGGGCTACTGGCCCAAAATAGAGCATAAGCTCGTGTACCACTGGGGAGACAACGCCACGTACATGCCTGTATTAGGGTGTAGTTGCCCCGTATGTTGTTCTTTTTAACCTAAAATTATGCTCTTTGTACGAACAGATCTACTAAAAAAAAAAGTGAGAGCGAGGCGTTGTCTGGATAAATTGACATCAAGTTATATTGGGAAGTTAACAGAGGTATGTCTATCTATGACTTATGAGAAATGATGTTGGTACATGTGTGCTTAGTTGACATGTTCACTGTTTATTAAGTTTTTTGCTATTTTTGTCCATGATGTGCTCTATGGTGCATGCTGTAATGTGTGTTTTTTACTCCTTCGCTGCTTGTTATAGATTGAATATGGATCGTCCCGAACGCTCGACTATTGCTACTGTGTTAGTGATTTGGTGGACCAACCTTCAATTGTTGTTGAGTTTTGCTGCATTTCTAGTTGCATACATGCATAATGTGGGTTCTAGGAATGAGAATAGGAGAGCGTTGAGGGATAAGACTTTTACAACTTATTCAAGTAGGCGGGAAGTCATAGACTCATTGTGTAAGGCGTTTGATACCGACACTATAGACAACCTTAGGATGGACATGAATGCATTTGCTAAGTTGTGTGAGCTACTTAGAGTTAAGGGTGGGCTTAAATCGAATGGAGCGGTAGAGGTAGGGGAGCAGGTTGTCATTTTCACACATATCCTTGCATACCACGAGAAAAATAGGGTAATGCAGACTAGGTTCAAAAGATCAGGAGAGACAATAAGTAGGCATTTCCATGCAGTTTTGAAGGCAGTCATTATAGTGCAGAATGACTTGTTAGTAAAACCAGAACCTGTTCCGAGGATTGCAGTGATCATAGGTGGAAATGGTTCAAAGGGTGCTTAGGTGCATTAGATTGTTGCTACATAGATGTAACTGTCCCTGATGCACAGAAGTCTAGGTACCGGAGTAGGAAGGGTCATATAGCAACTAATGTGCTTGGGGTTTGTAACCAAGACATGAATTTAATTTATTTCTTTCCTGGATAGGAGGGATCTGCAACTGATGCAAGGATCTTGCGTGACGTGGTTGGGAGAAGGAATGGACTACAAGTCCCTCGGGGTAGGTTTTAAATCGTACCGTAGTACATAAAATTGGAACATGTTGAAGTGATAGTTTAATTAATAGAGCATGTGATGATTTTTAGGTAATTATTATTTGGTTGATGCTGGATATACCCATGGTCTTGTGTTTTTGGCCCCTTATAAGGGTGTGAGGTACCACTTGAGGGAGTGGGCGACTAGTGGTATCAAAATACCGAGGGACCGCGAAGAGTTCTTCAATATGAAGCATGCTATGGCAAGAAATGTCATCGAACGTGCTTTAGGGTTGTTAAAGAAAAGATGGGCAATTCTTAGGAGCCCATCTTTATACCCAATTGTAACTCAAGGTAGGATCATCATGGCATGTTTCCTGCTGCATAACTTCATTAGGGCCACCATGGCTGTTGATCCGGAAGAAAACACTCCAACTGATAACCTCGCCGCAGATGGAGATGATACAGAAGATCCCCCTCAGTATGTTGAGTCCGTTTCCACTACTCAAGAGTGGAATGCAGAGCGTGATGCCTTAGCGCAGCAGATGTATGACGATTGGAGAGCAAGTCATGCACGTAATTAGACATGCTTTGTTGCATTTGTCTCAATTTTCCCCATTATCTTTATTGAATATTTCTGCGAAGTTAATAATTGTGCCCTAAAACAATAATTCAATTTTCGGCCTCATAGAACTGTATTAGATTGATTGTATTATTGACAGTGTAATTGGTAGTTGGATTGAATGACTGAGTAATTAATTATGTGCTTGATTGTTCGAATGATTAATTGTGTAATTGGATGAGTTATTATTTTATTGTGTCTGCCATTTCTTAGATGAGATATTGTTTTATTGTGTCTGCCATTTCTTGGATGAGTATGTATGGTTTATATGAGTGCTTCTGCATAGTGTATCGATGAGAGACAGGAGGGTGTGGTCCGAGGCTGAGGTCGACGCATTTGTCGACATTGTGATGCGGATAAATGCCAAGTTCCCCACTGCTGGGTTTAATGCCAACCATGTCCGCAACAAGATGAAGAGGTTGAAGGCTAAGTTTTTTGTTGCTGCGGACATGGTCAACACAAGTGGGTTCGGCTGGAATTCTGAGAAGTTCTGTGTCGAAGTGGATGCCCAGGACATCCTGGATGCATATCTGAAGGTAAGTTTGGTTTTTATGGTTTCCTAAGCTTGATTTCTGTTGTTCCATTTATTTGAATATTTTCCCCCACTGTATTGAATGGAATATGTTTTTTGCTGCAGAAATATCCTAGTCGGGAGTATGTTTGTGGGAGAGCCTTCCCCGAATTGCCGAAGCTGCAAAGAATTTTTGGTCGTGATAGGGCCACGGGGGAATATGCAGAAACTCCGGCAGATGCATTGCACAACATGCAGCGGGAGATGCAGCTGAAAGAGGTGACAGACACCACTGGAGTTTCTGCCCAGGCACCCACTGCCAGTATGGGCACCATTGGAGCCGCACTCGGTGATGGCGCCGCATCCTCTTCTGCGACAGCACCAGATGCATCCATGGCATCTGGCTCACAGGGGAGCAATAAGAGGAAGGCCCCGGCCAATGATGCTCTATGGGCTCTGACTGATTCCATCTGCAGTGGGTTTGAGAAGGTGGGCATGCATCTAGGTGAAATTACAGCAGCCATTCGAGGGAAGGATTCGCCCCGTACTTTGGGAGAGGAGCTGAGGAAGATGGGGATTACTACATCAGAAGTGATTCAGGTTGTGAAGGCAATGGGGCGTCAACCCAAGTATGCCAACTATTTTTGGGAGCTGGAGCTGGAGCAACGCATTGAGTTTGTCGCCAGCCTGCTTGGGAAGTGAAGTCTATAGGGGGTGTAGTAGGTGCTGCCGTTTTTGATGCAGTCTTGCCTTTTGGTACATATGACAGTAGCCTACTGACTAGTTAGCAGCTAGGAACTAACCCACTCCGTAGCTTAGAAGCTTATAACTGCTTTTATAGTCATCTATGCTATGCAATTTTGAATATTCTCGGCTAGTTAGTCATGGCAAGATGCATTTTGTAAGTATTGGGTACATGTACTTGGTTATTTCCCTGGATGTTCTCTTTGTGTGGTTCTGTGGATTGGGGTAATGAAAGCATTATTGCTTGGCAGTTTCTTACAGGCAGTATTCTATGTGTTTGTTGGCATTCTTTTTCATGCAATTGGTAGTTTGGTAAGTTGGTATGTTGAACATGCTTGCTTCATTGGTTTAGTAGTTGGCAGTGCTGTGTTATTTGCTGTTGTGTTGATGTTGGCAGTGTCTAATTAACTATGTTTGCTTGAATGAAGGCTTATTTACGGATGTTGATGACATTGTTAATGGCAAGTACTTAGGCAGATTGGAATGGTGGTTGGATTGAAGTTGACTTGTATATGTTCGTGTTATTGGTGTTGTAACCATGATTTGGGCATGTGTAGGTGTGAGCCATGGACAAATATAAGTATTATGTTGTGTATAACGGGAGACGTAATGGTGTTTACGACAATTGGGACGAGGCTAAGCTGCATAATGATTCCTTTCCGCATGCCAAATTCAAAGGTTTCAAAACCTTACAGGAAGCACAAGTTACATATGTGTTAAGCGAGCAACGATGGGTGCGTGACAATGCACATGTTTTCGATGACTCTCCATCAAATCCAAGCACAAATGCGTGTGTGCCCCCAATATACGAATGTCGCATACCAATTTTGAGGGCATGAGAGTTGCTTTGGATGCTCATGTGAAGTACACAGACTTGATCAAAATGGCATTCGGGTTTGTCTTAGCTTTAGTTGTCGTGGCCATTGTGAAGAATTTGTAATCACTTACAAAGAGAATTACAAATTCGATATCCGTACCTTTTTATTGACTTACAACTCATCCAATATATGTAACGATACAATATTTCACCAACTTACGGATGTTTGGGAATTGGAAGAGAACGAATTTATTAGGTATTCAAATTTTACTTTTCACACTCAATTAATGGTTAATTAAAACAAATATAATCAACGTGGGCAAAAGAAGAATGAATTAAATACAGTATAATTTCATTACACATAAGGAGTAATGGAAACATCCGTAATAAAAATTTTGTCTTAAGACTTGAGCGAAAACTAGCGGTTTCTAAGAGAGTTGTCGTAAATTATTATTTTTTAATTTCCTACAAATTTTAATGACAAATAGATTGTCACATGCCCAAAATGATATTGTCAATAAATAAAATGTAGTTTTTTCATCTTACATACCTTCATTTACACTTAAAATACTCTTTATTCTATACTTAACCACTTCTTCCAGCACCAAGGGCAATTTTGACATTACTGTGTTTAGTCCCGAGCTCTGTACAGCTAACCAAGCATGATTTAGTACAACAGTCCCAATCTCTGTCCACTAAACCAAATGCTTCATTGGACAGGACAACTGTCCAGTCTAGTCCCGTCCAGCGTTCCAAACGCACCCTTAGGAAATGGTCAACTTGCACAAAATGTTACTCTTCCTGATTTGCAAGGTAGCCACGTGTTGTAGGAGCCAAAGCTTTGAATGTCACCTCCTGAAATATCTCTTGGAAGGTTGCTGCAATTTTCTGGAATTAATAAAATAATTCATGGATGGTTCCAATAAGGGATTGCCACGTAGACACTGGCTAGCTGGAAATGATTTGCTATCAACTTGTGATGCAACTCCAAGTTAATCCAAACTTTGCTGATTTAATCCAAAGAAGTCAAAACAAATCCTCATTTCCTGCACAAAAGACCTCGTACACTATAATGACAGCTTTATTAAAATAAAATAAAATAAAATGCTAGAAAATAAATAAATAAATACTAAAAGAAAGTCAAATATCACAAAATAACCCCCAAAATGATGTGCAAAATATGTACACATCAGGCCAAATCTAGCCTTCCTTATAAACACGACACCTCATATAGAGTTCTCAATAAATCACATATGTCGGTGATAACCACAAGTCCTAGCACGAGCATGTCACAGGAACCAAATTTGGTTGCTAACATACCAAATAAAATGAGGAAGTCTTTTAGATAGGATCTGGTTTTTAACAAACCAAATTATAGAAAGCAGCCATACCAATACAGAAGACACGGGAAGAGGGGTGAATGCCCTAAATTTTTGCACAATGTGCGATGATGATCTAGACTCTTCAATAGGGTTCACGGACACACCAATCATTCGTTCCAAATTTCGCACCTTCTCCTCCAACACCTGCAGTCGTCGTCTATCTTCCAAGGTAGTCGGGTGGCAATGTGCTCCTCCAAATTGTTGGTTCCATTGGGACATCCCCTCCTCATAGCTAGATTTGCCCAATCCTTGCCCATCTCTATTCACGGAGGTTTCATCCTTAAGTGTGTTCACCATCTCCATCAGTGCCTTCACTACCAACTCATTATGTCTATTACCCATGGTGTCTTAGAGATATAATTTTCATGAATTAAGGTTCACAGTCATCAGAAGTCCTAGACTTAGGCCTTGTTTTATTTTAAAAAGTGATGAGATATACTCACGAAACATGTGTTCTTTTCTTCGAAAACGTTTTTTTTTTAGAAGACCCAAGTTTCATTTATGAAAGAGATTTTGAAAACAAAACACCTTGGCTCGATTTGTTTGATTTGAAAAGTATGGAATTCAATGTGTAATGTATGCAAGTATGGATTCTTAAAACAAGGTAGACCAAAAACAAGAGTAAACAACACCAAAGAATCAACATCATCTTTCATGTATAGACTCACGTCCCTAGAGTGTATTTACTAAATTCATCAACCTACACCACACAATTTTTCACACAGAAGCAGCACGGCGAATGGTTTTTTTATTATTTTATTATTATTATTTTTTTCAGAACGAACAGCACGTAACAAAAACAACACACAGAATGCACGTACCACGTATTGATTAATCATGGATGAGATGCGGAGGGTAGATGTTGGTTGGGGGATAAAGGACCGTCGCTAAGGGATAGCTTGGCCTATTTGCATGTGACGTAGGACGTCGCGTGAAGTCTCAGGCCTATTAATCCCTATCATTGCTAAACAGCGAGATGTAGGTTCACTCT
The DNA here is from genome assembly GCA_028386065.3 of Turnera subulata. NCBI lineage: Eukaryota > Viridiplantae > Streptophyta > Magnoliopsida > Malpighiales > Passifloraceae > Turnera > Turnera subulata. Next base: position 4,840 of record JAKUCV010005690.1, on the reverse strand, counting down.
ACCCGATAACCCCTGAGGATGGTATCTACCAGACTAGGATCGCCTCACCCTCTTATGTTAGAAGCTTCACACAATAATTCATGAATGCAAGACACGTACATGAGAAACAAAAGAGGCATACAGTAATCAACAATTGCACATGATTTCTTGAACCCACTACTTCCCCAGCGGAGTTACCAACTGTGAGGACTCGGATTATGATTTACTCAATCCCCTCACTCGCATCCTTACACCTTCTGATTCGGGTCTATCCAACATCAATAGAGTCACCACCTAGATTTTATTAAGGGAAAAATCTAGGAAAATCCTGACATCCGGGGGTTCGTCACAGATGGGAAGATGATAGGGACCCATCCGTGTTTGGGCGAAATCATGTGCAATTGAAGATCCCTACATGCCTCATGCACAAACAAACACAAAACAAAACAAAGCAAACCAAAATAAAAGCAAAAAGAAAACAAAACGGAAAATAAACACATAATTGAGCTTCCGTTTCAAACCACTAGAAACTGCCTACGTACCCCCTATCATGGGTTCAAAGCTCACATAGTTCTTACATTGCATCACAATAACACAACAAACAATGCAGCAACATCACTATAACATCAACACTACTGCAGCAACCTCAACATCAAAGTCATGACATCAATCATCACAATTACGATATCAACATCATAGCAATACCGCAACAATTCATCATAATGCTCCTCAATGCGACATCACGATAACATCAATACCAGAACATCAAGATCGACATCACAACCTCAATACTAATATCACAGCAACAGCATCAACATCACAGCAATATCATAGCATCAACACAAACAAAAACATAACACGCAAACTTGGCTTGCATTCCGTTCTCAAACCGAGACTACCTACGTATCCGAGTGACCGGGGTTAAAGCTACGTAGTTCTAACATGGCTACTTTATAACCATTATAGCACCATCATCAATAGCATCACAACAACAAATAAGCAGCAAAAAATCGAATCAAAAGGGCTAAGGCTTTCTCTTGAGGCCCTCCTATAGCTACTAAGTGCTTTTCGCTTCTTAGCTGAATCTTGTCACGCCTTCAATTAGAAACTGGTATCGATGGATGCAGAACCGTCATCTGGTGTCAACAAGAAAGTTGTAGATCTCTCTCTTAGCTTTCTAGAGATTCTAATAACGCAAAATCCAAGCACTACAGCTCCAGATATCTCAAATCTCCCGAGAGTGCGCACAGAGGATGCTCCTCTCGGGTTTGAAACTTTCTTCTCAATGATTTGCCCCAGTTTGCCTCCTTCTTCTCCTCCACTTGCTCTCCTCTTGCTACTGCTCCCTTGCTACTCCTCTCCACGAGATCTCCTTAGAAAACCAGCTCCTCTAATGCCCTAAAACCTTAAAGAAAGAGAGTTTTCTCCAAAGTGCTCAAGCCTTGAGTGTGTGGAAGCTTATGCCTCTATAATGTGTGTTATTTGTGAAGGGGGAGGGTCCTATTTATAGTGTTCAGGTCTAAGGGTCGATTTAGTGATCTAAGGATCGAGATTGAACCGACTTAAATTAAGGGTTGAGAGTAGAAATCAAAAAGAGGCATAAAAAAGAATGTTTTGGAAGCCGTGACCGCCATGGCTTGGCGGTCATGCGTCCTATGTCCGCCAGTCGTGGCGGTCGTGGGTCCTTGGCCGCCACAGACTGGACAGTTTTTCCTATTTTCTTACTTTTTCTCTCCTAATCCGATTTCTTTTAGGTTTCCTCACCCCCTAGGTTATCCCCTGACCTAAAAACATTCTAAAAGCTTCCAGAATACTCCCACCTTACCTTTCCATCAAGTATACACATTAAAATAATAATTTCCATACTTATTTTTCATAAAAACACTTAAAATATATATTTATTCCCCAATTTCTACGAAATTAAAGAGTAAATTATGTTGTAGGTCATGTGTTAAAATGGGCTAATTCACTGGAGAAATCCATATTTTTTTGGCCGAAAATTAAATAAATAATAAAGGGCCAAACATAAATAAAAAATTAAACAAATAAAATATTCTTATTCTATGATCAATAAATCTCAAGCATATTCATACTAGTAATCAAATCATCTCATCAATCAAAGGCATAAACACATTCAAAATTTATAAATAAAAGAATAAAACATGGGTTAAATTGGGTGTTAACACTTGCTGCTACTAGGAACTTCATCTCACATTTCTTGATATTGCTTTGCCTTTGAATCTCTTTGTTGCTGCTTGGTTTAAATATTTGCCTTATTTGAAGAGCTTCTTCTATTTCTTCTTCATCTTTCTTGTCTAATCTTTGTTCATGAGCTTAAAGTGAGCCCACAAGTTTAGTGACTGTGTGCTTGGTGATGTCTTTTGACTCCTCAATTGCTGATACTTTAGCTTCAAACTTATTTGTCACTGTAAGCACAATTTTTTCAACCACCCTCAATTCTGCAACCTTCTCACCATAAAAGCTTCATCTGATTAACTATCTCCAACACTCGAGAGGTATAATCTTTGATGGATTCAGCTTCTTTTAGTTTCAAAGCCTCAAATTGCCTCCTCAAGGTCTGTAATCTAATTGCTCGAGTTTCTTCAGAACCTTGAGTCTTGTTGTAGCACTTCCCAAGCCTCTTTTGCAGTAGCACAACTGACAATGGTGGGAAAGATTGAAGCTGAAACCAAAGAAAAGAGATAAGACATTACCTTATTGTGTTTTTTGATAATTCTCTTTGTATGTCTTCAATTGTTGGACAGTCAAGCTTTCTATCTCTTTTTGTTCTTCAAAACCTTGTTTTATCAGTTCTCAAAGCTCATTTGCAATGAGGAATGCCTTCATCCTTACTGCCTAATAGTCATAATTCTCTCCAGAAAAGATTCGAGGCGTAGGCAATGATGATGAAGGAATAGCTGGTTATGGTGCAATCATGGCTTCCAAATCTTCCCGTAAGAACGATATTAAGCTCCGCTACCAATTGAAGAGAACAAGATAGCCAAAGAATAATAATGGTTATACAGGATTTAACCAATTAATAAAGCACTTAAATATGAAGAGAACAATGCATCATTTGATTGATCACAACACTCAATTTTTGGAGAAGAAGTGATTTTATTCACTCTCACACAATGCATTACAGCAGCAGTAGTTTTATACACAATTTTTGAGTTCATGTGGATGAACGTGATGATACAATGCTGACCACCAAAGAACTCAGAATTATCATACACTCATGAAAGTTCTGGAGTCTTAATTATCAAAAGACTCCAACTAACTAATAGACAAGTACAAAATACAATGGTAAGACTCCAACTTGCTAATAGACACATACAAAATACAATTACTTATTCTCCTCTTGCACCTACCAGATTCAACAATTACACCACGTGACTGACTTCTTATTTTCATACACAAAACACTCACACAGACATTTTAACAAACACTTGAACAGCATACCTCAAATAACAGGAGTAAGTCTTCAACAAGAGGGACTTGAATTGGTGAACCAATACCATTTTGCGCTTAGCTTGAGAAGTAAGGCAGTCGCGTGAAGTCCAGCAGCAAGAGAAGATGACCCCATTTGGAATTCAAAGTATAACCTTTCCCAACAACATTAATATTGCAAAATGCTCGAAACACATTCTCTGATTGGACTGAATTGACCATGTATTCCCTTTCGTAGTTCGATGATTCGGCATCAAGTTGCAAGAGGTACTGGCTACCAAGGGCTGATGAAATCTTTCACTTGGAATAGCAGATGACTGGTTATGAAACCATGATGTGTGATCAATAATATTAGACTCATTGCAAAAGTTAGAATCCATATGCGATAACCTGAAGATGAACTGCCTGCAGAAACCTTTGATGTTCTCATTTCAGCTGGGATCACTGCCACTCAATTTTTAACACCACACTATACAGGACTAGGTGATCAATTAATTAATGGTGAAAAAGCTGCCGTGTTTGAATGGCTAAATCAAAAGAATATAGCCTCTTAAGTGCACTTATATCATCGAGAAACACTAACAATATCCAAATTAACGAAACCAAGAAAGCAGAAATATATGCAGTGGAATTAAATTGTTAAAAATCATAGACGGAAATTGTACTAACTTGCTTTTATGCAGTAGCCAACCTGAATAAATTAATATGAATGCGGAAACATACTATACATGGGAGTTGACTTAGTAGAATAAAAGAAGGTTTAAGCACCTTTTATATACCTCGAGTTTTCCATTTGTCCCGATCGTATACTCTGGGGTTTCTGTGTCCTTTCTATGTACCCTGAGTTTAAATTTTTGTCCCTTTTGTATACCTCGGGCAGCCCGAACGATGACATGGCCATCTGCTCGAGTCCACTTGACACGTGTCGCATTTCTATTGGCAATACATAAAAATTATTGTGGGCCGCAGCTTATTCATACTATATATTAAAGCTAGCCGAAGGAATTACTGTAGATTAGGTTTGCTGGGGTATTGGGCTGTGACTCAAAGTATTGGTTTTTACTGTTCATTTTGGGTGTTCTTAAAATGACAGCCCGGTGACTGAATGATGCTTTGTCTTTGGTTCCTTCTTATTTATTTGAAACTAAACCGACCGGATGAAACCCACTTTTCCTGCCAAACTAAATAATAAAATAAGAAGATATTTTTTTTAAAAAAAAGAAAGCAATACGCACACTCTTTCCCTCTCGCATGCACGTGGACTTGGAAATTAGAATGACTGTGCATATTAATGGCACATGTCTTATTCTCATGAAACAAAAGATGATGACTCATTCACTTATGTTTAAAATTCTTACACCTATCCTATTTAGTTGTCCCCTTACAATTGGGACACTTATTTAATTTAAGC
>JAKUCV010005689.1:99162-133692 GCA_028386065.3 Turnera subulata | reverse complement strand
TTGTAGTGCTGGAACGTACCGGGCGAGCTGAAGCGTACCCCTTGGACAGGGCTTGGATCCATAGATTGCATGTGTCGCATACAGTGTTAGTGAGTTTAAGTCTTCCGCTGTGCATGTTTTTTTTATTGTTGGGCCACTGGGCCAGTTCTGATATGTTATTGTCGGGCCATTGGGCCGTGTTGAGATATTATCGATGTTTTTATTATGGGCTGTTGAGCCCGAGTTATTGTGATATACACTGTATGCTAGGCCTTGTTGGGCTGGGTTGTCACAGTTCCGGCCTGTGTTTACTGTGTACGGTAAATACGGGTCGGGGCACTTCACCGTGAATAGTGCAAGCCAGGACTGCACAGCACCAGGCCCAGACCTCAAACTGAGGCCTAAGCGCTGGCCCATGTGGAAGGCCAAGCCCAACTACCAAGGCCCAAGCCCAAGCCCAAAATACCCATCTGCTGACCCATCAATATCCGGATCCGATCCACTGTGGTGGGTCGACCCGCACACCAAACCCAGCTCCTGCACTCACCTCACGGTGGCGGTGGCGCGAGGTTGACGGCGAGGACAGCTGCTTGACGACACGGAAGAGGAGGCGCGAGGCGACGGTGAGCAAGGCGACGCGCTTCGGAGACGGAGAGAGGGCGGCGGCTGGCTCGTCTGGGCGGGCGGCGATCTGCAAGCGGTCGTGGCGAGAGAGGCCGGCAGCGGGGCGAGTTCAACCGGCTTCCTTCGTTCGAACGGCGGCGGTGAAGGAAGGGTGCGGTGGCAGTGGCGGCGTGCACAGGTCCGACCCGTCGGGTCTGCACGCGTGAGAGGAGGAAGGACGATGGGGAGGTCGGCGGTGTGTGGTGGTGTCCGGCAGCCCCTACTCGCTTTCTTTTTTTGTTTCTTTACTTCCTTTCTTGTTTTTTTTTTTCTTTCTGTTCTCTTTTTTTTTCTAATTTTTTTTTGTTTTAGTTACTGATTAATGGTGTTTGCAGAGGGTGATTGCAGGTGTGGCAGGAAAAAGAAATGGCACAGGATGGGTTTTTGGTTTGCAGGCAGATGGTGGTGAGGAGGGTGAGTGCAGTCTGGGAAAATAATGGGGCAGCTCACGGGCGTAACATGGGAGCAAAATTTCACGTGCTCACAGGAAAAAGGCGGCTGCATTATGCAGTCGTGTCCCGTCCGGACAAAAAAATAACTATAATTCCCCCTTGATTTAATTTCTGGCCCGATAATTCGAGGTTAAGCCTGACTTTTCTGAAGATTCCTGGACCCGAAAAATTCCAACTTTGGTCCGTAAAATCCGCAGAAAAATCCAGTGCGTGGGGTAAGGGTCGGTTTCGGAATCCGATGCCTAATTTACCCTGAAATAATTACCCAGGATTATTTTACATGGTAAATTACTGTACAAAGCGTTTTTTATAATCCCGATAAAATGTAAATTTTTACCCGGATTGTTACATTCAGTGTTTCTAAATGAGCTACATTCAAGCACTCTCCCGTTGTTCGTCCATTTATTTATAGTTTTTACACATTTTTTCGTCATTAGGTGCATCACTTGCAATCCATAAGCTTAGAAGCATTCAATTTGTCCACCGTGATAGGGATCCCGTAGTAGGCTTGCGTCTGTAGCATTGAGTTTTGTGGATTTTATCTTTTGCATGTAGATCTTCAGTCTCATGCACGTAATAGTTCATCTAATTAAAGTTTAATAAAGTATCTTTGTCAAAAAAATTATTTCAATCCCACAACTTTGTTTCCATAACTATAATTTCTATTATCATTTGTTGTACATACCTCTGATTCCACATCCTCGAGCTTCCCCGAATAAATAATTCAATGGCGAGTGAGATGTGACAACCATGCACACCACAAATGCATAAATGTCGATTTTTATCTTGCTCTCATAAATTTTGTTGTGTTATCTAATATGGTATGTAGAACATATAATAAATATATTTATTGCATTGAATAATATGTTTGTTGCAAACCGGAAAGAAATACAGGTAGAACTATCAGCTATTAAAGATCCGATTCGTATTTCAAAATAGATAGTATGGATTCATTATTTTCTCCAAAAAAGAAAAGGATTAATTACCGATCCTAACCAAAGATTCCAATTGCCAAGTCACGGTTTTATAAAGAGTTCAAAATAAAAGTTCACGTTTATTTTTTTTGGTAAATCGGAGAAAGGTCATGGTTTTTACGTACACATCAACACTACGCAATACAATATTTAATTCAATCCACTCAATTTATTAGTATATTTTATGTACCAACAAAAAAATATCAACGACACACAACTGAACAAATTTTGAGCCCAGCCCAGAGTCAAAACAAAGAACAACCATACCAGATCCATTTTTTGTTAGCCCAACCTCCCTCCTTACTCCTACCAACCCAGTCCGGCCCGTTATCAGTCGTCTCTCTCATGGTATGGTCCATAATAAACAGGGAAGCTCAAGCCCCCCACTCTCTTTCCGTTGGCAATGCATGGTGCGGCCCAAGTGTTCGACAAAATTCCCCAGCGACTTCAAAATTCAAATCAAAGCATAATCTACCGCCATACATGGCTCTCCTCGGAGCAACAAAGCTTCGCCGCTCCCTCCTTCCTTCCACTCGCTTCTTCCTCCTACAGTACAGTACCCTTCAAGAGTCCATCAAAGCCGCAGTCGAATCCAAGACCTATCAACAAATCCCCGACCTCCTCGCTTCTTCCTCGGACTCTCGCCGGAACCCGAACCCGAACCCTTTCTCGTTCCTATCCTCATTCCCCGACCGCCTTCGAACCCAAGTCATCGACGAGATCTTACAGTCTCTGCTCCCTCTCAGGCCTCGTTCCCGGGCCCACACCGTCCACTCCTGCCTCCTCCTCCACACCCTCCAAAACCCTAACCCTTTCCCTCTCTCTCTCGCCATCATCCAGCGCATCCTCCGCTCCGGCTCCCTCCCTGTCCCGCAAACCAAGCTTCTCCTCTCCAGCGCCTGGCTCATGCGGCGGTCGTCGGATTCCGTCGCCGCTGTTCTGAAGGAGATGGAGTCCCTCGGGTACCGCCCCGATTCCGGGACGTGCAACTACGTGATCGCGTCCCTGTGCGACGTCGATCAGTTGGCGGAGGCGGTGAAGGTGTTGAAGGGGATGGGAGGCGCGGGATGCGTCCCTGATTTGGAGAGCTACGGCGCCGTTTTGAGCGCGATGTGTTCGGCTAGGAAGACGGTGGAGGCCGTGGAGACGGTGGAGGAAATGGTTGCGGAGATGGGGTTGAGCCCGAGGCAGGGGACGTTGGTGAAGGTCGCGGCGGCGTTAAGGGCGAATAGGGAGGTTAAAAGAGCGGTTAAGATGATTGAATTCCTTGAAGAGGAAGGTTACATTGTTGGGTTCGAGTGTTATGAAGTAGTACTTGAAGGATGCGTTGAGTGCAAAGAGTTTATCTTGGCCGCAAAAGTGGCGGTGGGGATGGCTGATAAAGGGTTTATACCGTATATTAAGACGAGGCAGAAGGTGGTTGATGGGCTGGCCGGTGCCGGTGAATGGAAGCTTGCAATTAATGTCAGGCAAAGATTTGCACAACTGGGTTCTTAGTCAAGTTAGTGTCTTTTTTTTTCTGAGGAGAATATTCCTCGGTTTGGTGATTCTATTTGTTACAGGATTGCTTACAGGTTAGAACCGCGTAATCTTATCTTTAACTTAGAACTTTGTATAGTATTTATCTTTTAATCAACCTCTCCTTTATTGGTTCGGATTTTGGTTTTGTCATCAAGTTGTCTTCCTGTAGGATTAGAATTAGAAACCTACATATATACATATTGAGTGTGATAGGACTCTTTCAATTCTCTATTTCTTCGCTGCAAACGGTACTCAGAATTCACTATTACTTCGCTGCAAACTGTACTCAGAATTATGTTGTCAGGTACTCATTGTGATGATATTGCGGATGGTTTTGATTTGATTTATGCTGATGATGAAGTCTCACAAGACATGGAAGCTAACCCGGATAAGGAATTAGAATTCGGGTTCATTGATGTTTCTGAAGAAGTTGAGGTAGACATGAAGTTTGATCAACCTCGTGTCACTATATCTGATGAGGTTGTTAGCCTCAAAAAAGCCGATGAGGTTGTTATTGAAGTGTCAGAAACAATGAAAACAGAGAGTGCTGAAGCAGCCAATAATCAACTGACCAGCTACATGCAAGAACAGAAAGAAGAAGAAGAGACTGCTAGTGATGATCGACTGACCTGCAACACGCAGTTGATGAAAGAACAGAAAGAATTGTGGACAAAGAGTTTCAGCCATCGCCAAGAGTTTTACAAATTATGCTTCGATGTTTACATTCAGGGATGCCCCAAGGTGTAAGGGTGCTATGGTGTGGTATTGGTCTTTTTTTCTTCTTTTTTCTCTGACTCTCGTGTTTGGTTGTTCCTCCACTAGTTTTCTTCGGTACGGTAGTAATTTGTTTCTCGGTAACATACTTTGGGATGAATTTGTTCTTACTACAATAGTACTCCAGGATTGTTTTATTGGTCTTGCTTTCTTCGTTTATTTTCTGTTTGTTGTATGTTTCTTTGATGAGATTGACTATGTCGCTAATGCTTATTTCGTGGTTTCATAAATCTCATTACGTATATTTTTTTGTCATTAAGAATCCTGCACATCAGGAAATCATTTTGTTTTTGGATAAATCTTTTTACTGTCCACGTAGAGGAGAGTCCAATCCTTTTTTTTTTTTTTGGAGAAAAGAGGAGTTTCCATTCTTAAAGTTCATTAAAATTGCCGAACAAAAGTTGCTGAATTTGTTCAGAGCTCTCATCACGGTTAGTGTGCAACCACGACCATTGAACATGTTAATACTTAATACATTAAAACATGACTAAATCACGGGTCTTATACCGATAAAGATTTCTGAAGAAAACTTATGCTGACAAAGAAGATGAGCTTGATGGGCTAGAATACGGAGGGAGCGGTTGATTATTGAGAAACATAACAAATCCACCAAGCTGTAGTGCTGTACCATGAAGTATTCAACTATTCATTAATAATTTTATACCCATTAAATTAAGATAAACAAAAAAGACTCATTCTCATTTATATTGGAAAGATGATTTTAAATGATTATATAATATTCTAATAGACATATCTTCTAATGTATCTTGTTTAATGTAACTCGCTGAGATTAGTTTTATACCTGATCCTCACTCCTCTAGGACATAGGTGCATGGTGGGCCTCCAGTTGGCAAATTCCAGCCATTAGCCATATCTTTTTTTTTTTTTTTGATCAGTCATTACTCATTAGCCATTATCAGGTCACTCATAAATAAAATGTTGGGCCGACTGGCCAGTTATGCATTGTATGTTTTTTTTACTTTGATCCAACATGTGTTGTATACTCGGACAAAAAGAAATTATGCGTTATATACACGTGGAAATGCTATAGATTTTAGTACGGCGAAAAATAGAAAAGCACAAAAAGGGAAAACAAAAACAAAAAAGAGAACACATACGTAAAGTAGGACCTTGAAGAGAGGAAGAAACACGAGCAGGTGCCGATCAGGAGGATATCGACAACTGCCGGTCGATGTATACAAAATTATCTTGGTTATCACGTATTAATTCCAACTGCTACCAATATGTATCCGCAAATAACCTACTATTCTAATTTTTCCAGTATTCCCTTTCCATTTTTCTTGGCCGTTGCTTTCATCATCTTGTACAGGCCATGAGGCAGTAAGGAGGTGCTACTATCCTGATGTGTGGCTTAATGAAATAGAGCCACAACACAACAGCAACTCAACCAGAAAAGATGAAGAATCAGTGCAGTCAAGATTTTAAACAAAATAATAGTGTCTCAAAATACTAAGTGTAAAATTCTCTATGATTTCCTATCGTCAGCTTCCTCCTCCTCCTCCTCGTCCATTTCACCGGCTAATTTGATAATATCTTGAACAAGTATATTACCCTCTGTTGCAAGAAAAATATATCCATTAGAGTGGCCAGGACGTAAGCAATTGAGCACAAGTCTAATCTCATTTCAAGCGTCATAATTCCATAAACTCAAAACAGGCAAATGTTAACACACACATATATATATATAGCAAGAGAGAGAGGGAGAGAGAGAGAGAGAGAGAGAAAGAGCATGCTTTCATCTCCGTCTCATATTAAAATAAACCATAAACACCATCAAGCAATTGCAAACAAAATCACGCTAACAGTATCCTAAAGGTCGTCGATCATGCAAGGTTCTCAGAGATTGTACAAAATTGCACCTGAACATAGCAAAGATTCAAAAGAGCAGGTCGAGAATTTGAAACTAACCTTTGTCTTTTGCAAGGTTGCTTAAAAGTTCTTGGATTCCCTCTTTGCCCAAATGGTCCTTCAGGTACATAGCAGCAGAAGCAACCTCCTCAGGAGTCACTTTCCCATCATAATCCCTGGTACCAAAATGAAACAAGTAATTATTTGAAAAATGCAGTGGGGTGTAAGTCCCTAAGACCCAGATCGTGCAAAAAGTAAAAAGGGTTGGGGCCGCATCCAATTATCCACTCCAAAACCCTCCCTCTGCGGATGGTAAGTGGTTTCAGTACATAAAGCAAGACAAAACTGAGGGACTGTTTGAAAATGAGGGTCATGGAATGCAATCAAACAACTGACACAGTCAAGGAGGATAAGCGCCATGCACGTTGAGTCGGCTTGAAAATGAGGGTCGTGGAATGCAATCAAACAACCGACAAAACATTTTCAAATATTGCATGGCACGGCTTCGAGACAACTTCAAATCCTGAAAATCCATCCAGTGCCGAAGCCCGAAAGTTCCCTTCCCAATAACAACTCTGATGTAGCTAATGGTGATGGACTCAATGAGCCTGCTGGAAAAAATCCCACGCTTTCTGACCGAGACGCCCCAACTCCCAAAATAATTACTCAAGCCGCCTCTCCCAATCCACAAAATATTAATGCAATCAACAAAATATTACCCATCAACAAACATACGTCTAGGAAACAAAGAACAAACCTATCAAGTAAGCGCCACCGATCTCCGATTTTGGCATCCACATCATCAATTTCTTTTTCAAGCTTTTGGAGCATAGCATCCACCTGAAAGGTGCATAATATATGGCAAGATATAGAAATCCAGGAAGCAGAGTACTAACAAAGAGAATGGTAGTAAATTTTGCCTTTAGGAAAACAAATTGTTGAGGCTACTCACTCTGTCTATCAGTGCTGAAGAGGCCTTGTCAGCAATAGCCGTCTCAGCAGCTTGGTCACTCTCCTCTCTGGCAGCTTTGTATGCCTTCTTGGCTGCTTCTTCATCTTCTGTGCCCTCTTTTTCCACCATACGATTATACAAATTTATCTGCAAAAGGGAATATAAAGAGTGAGGGTGGATGAAATGTGCACAGTAAAACTACACTGCGGTAAGTATAGTTGCTTGAACTAGAAAGGCTAGGTTCAAATACTACTAATACACAAACCTTGACCATGTAATTCACCATGGGAGGGCCAAGACGTATAATTATGCTAAAAGAACTACATTGGACCACAAACAGGTTGAACTCTTAGAAGCATGAGTCAAACCTTAATGACCATTTTGAGGCGGGGAAAATAAATTGATGAATGCAAATACCAACATGAATGAGATAGTACATGCAATAAAGCAGACTTCTGATTGTTGAGACATGACATTCTTAAAGTTGCAAGAACATGCAATAAAGAAACTCTTATCAAGCCACGAGGTCAGAAGTTATGGGAATAACGTCATGCAATTCCTTTTGTATTCCAATTTTACAAAGGCAATTACTTCGTACCTCCTTGTTTACAAGTCTCAGGAACTCTTCGCGTTCCCTGCTAACTGACTGTACAGCAGAAAAGCAAGCATAAGAGTTTGACTAAATGCATGAACAACAAAAAGCAAAACGGAATGACTATTGCTAGTCCTCACAGAAGCAGAAGCTAGAACAGCCAATGCACGACTGAGCTCACACAGCTCCTCATGTTTCTCCAATGTTTTCGCTCTTGCTCGTTCTTGTGCTTCTCTAGCCGTTGCAGTAGTCATCTCTTCTAAAGCTATATCCCTTTGGCTTCCAACAGATTCCCTCATCTTGGCTTGTTCCTCTTCCTCTTCCTCTTCCTCCTCCTACATATTGATTTATTAAGAATCACTAATAAAAAGCCAAAATAAAAGTTCAGCATGCGCAAAAAGGAAGTGTAGGAGACCTATTATCTCGAATAACTCACTGCCAGGTTTAATGAGATAATGCCTAGTTATTCTTTAACAATGCCTAGAGATAACATATGCTCTAGAACAATTGAAATGGTCAACAAATACCAGAAAACAATAAAATCTATGGGATCATGATGCTAAACTTATTAGATGCCCGTCATTATGTACAAATTCATAAAACCATCACACAAATGAACCTCTTGCATTGCATTGAAGAATCTGAACAATAAATGCAGTAAATTGCCTTGTACTGCTTTTCCAATGTCAGAACCAGGAGATAAGGACACAGTGTTGGACAATCTTATCTTATAGAAACATCCTTTTCATTTTTTGTGACGATAGAGAGGAAGGGAGGCAAAGAGAAGCTGGGAATGAAAAGTGAACAGAATTGAACCTTGATCAGTTCTTCCTGCATCTCCAGGAACTCCAACTTTCTTCTCCTTTCTGAAAGCGAATCTTCAGATGGCATGGAAGTCACTTGGACAGTATCCACAACCTCATCTGGAAGAGAGGAAATCGTAGCCTGCATAGCATCCTCGGGTCTAACTTTTCCAGAAACTGAAAAGGATCTGCAATGGACAAATATAGGCAAAAATTTAAAATGGATGGTACATATTGACTCAGACGCAAACAGAGGAGGAAGTTAGTTACCTAGAGAGAATCAACAGTGAAGATGGGACAGAGTGATTGAGAGACAAATCCAGCCAATCACGCAACTGCACCAATAAAATAAATTACATATGTTTCATAACCATCGGAAGCTTTCTACACCCTCTTTGGAAAAGAGAAAGGAACAAAGAAAAGAGAAGCAACACAAAGCAGTGGATTCCCCTATTTTCAGAAGAAAAACCATGAAAAATGATTCCTAGCTTACCCCAAACAGAAGATTGTCTTTTTAAAGGGTGTTTCGAAGTGTATTCAGAGGAAAGATGAGCAGAAGAAAAAGTTGCAAAGGTTGTCTTTTTAAAGGGTGTTCCGAAGTGTATTCAGAGGAAAGATGAGCAGAAGAAAAAGTTGCACTTCATAAGTATGGTGAAAGTAAAAGGGAAAATTGAAAGAAGAACACAGTAATATTTGACAGAAAGTATGATTAATTTCTCATGCATCACCATGGTGGCTTGGCTTGTCCAAGGCACTATAAATCTAGAAATCATGGGTATTGGCTTGCAGCTGATCTTAAAAGCAGGAATGTAGTGACATGCAATTCCATGAAGTATTGACTACCTGAATCAATAATGCTTTGCCAAATATTTCCAATATGCTAATCAACTCATGCAACTTCAAAAAGAAAAAACTAATAAGATTTGTTCTCCTTTCTTAATATTGGAAAATGCAAGAAGTAACACAATTCTATCATTCTCAAACCAAAAAACACAAGTCTATCATTTGCAAACACAAAAAAAAAACATATCATCAAATCTAGTCTCACCTGTTGTCGCATTTCCTCCACTGAAAGCAATCCAAGCAAGCCACGGTCTCTACAAGCTTGACGAAGCTCAGCTTCCGAAAGGGATTCCACACCCTCAGCTTGAATCATCTTATCATCGTTCTTGATCCTACCAAATTCAAACAAATAATTAAAGACATGGGATATGACAGTGTTATCAGATTTATGGATACTTTCCTTTCTTCACCCACTATAAGACCTCAAACCTGGACAAAATTTCATTGAATTCTCAATCACTTCCGACTATGATCAAAATGATTTAACATCCTTCATGTCATTTGTATATGACAGCAGAAAATTTCTAAATGATCAAGAGTTGCATAACACAATTAGCTACAATATAATTTTCTGATTGAATCCAGCATTTCAGGAATTTGCCAGCCGCATAGTAGTTGTAACCATATTAATCATGAGAAATACGGAAAAAATTTTCCACGTTTGTGAAAATGCAGAAACATTTCAACGTCACAAACAGACGTTCGAAACATAAATTATAGCACATGTTATAACATAGGTCTTTCTAACATTTATAGTAAATTATCACAATTTACAGGACATTCCAGCAAAATAGAATGATGTATATAAAGAATTGTTGAAGGTCTTATGTAGGACAGCCATTAAGAAGGACTTGTATGTATTTTGACACCAGTTCTCCGTCAAGATGTCAAGAACCAAAGCAAAAATAAGAACCAAAAAAAAAACTCCATAGAAGTTTTAAAATGACGAAGAGTATACAAAACAACACATCCAGTAGACCCAAAAGGGCTTCCATTTCACTACATTAACCCCACATTTCCAAACTGACCAAACACTCTTCCCAATGTGTTTCAACTTGTTTCGTTTCATCCTATTCTTGCATTAAAATGTACAAAAATGCGAAGCATAGATGACAAGAGATTAATACTTTTTCAGTGCATATGATAAAGACTCCCACATGAGCGAGCAATTGCATGATTGTCATCATATTTGTAAACCACCAGGATGGGGTGAAAATCCAGATTAAAGAATTTATAATCCTATCAGACAAGTAGAAGTTCCAGTGATAAGGAAGGAGCCAAACAGAAAGAGGCACCAAGAAAATATATCTTACTCCTGCAGTCTTTTTCGAAGCATAAAACGTAGATATGCATCAGTGCCAAAAGGGCTAACACCCATATATTTGCACATGCTCACCAGTCGAGGCCTGTAAATTTTTTTAAAAAAGTGCAACATTGAGTCATTAACTTTCACGTAATCAAGGTAAGAGCGTTATAAGGAAAAGAAAAGAATGCATCTAAACACATTGTAGAGAGAGCAGAGATGGAAACCTGCTGATATTATCCAAAGTAAGCTCGTCATTAAACAACTTGGCAAAGCCTAAAATTTCTTCATTGGAAACACCAGCACCTCTTCTAACCTATTATATGGCAAACAAAGTATAGAAACAATTTTCCATATCCACAAGGGGACTAGAAGCAAAGTGGATTTGACTCCCTCGTATTACCTTGTTTATAAACTCGTCAAGATCTTCTGCTGTCTTCTTAATTTCCCCACTTCGTGAGTTTTGGACTTCTTTTGCCATTTCTTTTACTGTGTCTTGAAGAAACTTGGCATATTCTATTCTTGCATTTAGCTTTCTTTTCAATGCCTCCTACAAGTTAGAAATTCATTTTGTGGTCAAGATACAATAATTAAGGAACTGCAGAAACCCCGAAGAGTAATTGGGTATGACTCTACATAAACGACCTTAGACATTAGCAGATATGGTGACATCATACATCCCACATCTATAAGCTTTTCTTTATGATAAAGTTGTAACGGTTACTCACCTAACCTAACCTACTTTCCCAGATCACAAGCCCTTTTCCCTACAGTCCATCCTACTATATAGATCAATTTTTAAGAAAATAATAGAAAGAATAAAGAAAAAAGGGGTTCGCTGATAACTAATGACGCTTTTGAATACATTCAACCATGTTAGAGGTATAAGAATTCTTAATACTATGCTATTGGACATATAAAAGAAACAGGGCATTCCAGCACTCCATGACAACATTTCAATTAATCCTGCCACGATCTCAGTAAAATAGACCTGCACTCACTGCTGTTTAGCATTAAAGCATTAGCTTTTGTTATTATAACAGCAATAAAATGCCAAATAGCTACAGCTCCATATATGCTAGCAAGAAGATGGTAATTTTGAGGGAATAAAGGATGCTCCCAGCTAAACAGACTTTAAACAAACAACAGCAATTTAGCTGACTAAAATTATAAAGTAATTGATATTATCTATAACAGAACAAGAAAGCTAAAAAAAAATGCAGCTTCACCTGTTCTTTCATCTTGTCCTGAAAGGTTGACGGCAACATGTTGGGAAACAATTTTAAGAATACGGGCAGTAAGAATTCCATGAAGGGAACTATAATAAACACTGCAAATGGAACTAGCCTAAATATATCTGCAGTAGTGCGTGTAAGTTGTTGTCTTTCCCTTCGTGATAGACCCTTCCCATTTGCAAGTTTCACCAGTAACCTCCAGCTTATCCGAACATCAGCCCAAAGTAATTTTGTACCCAACCAATAATGCTGCATTGTAGATTTAAACTCATCCTTCCAGTGGTGCAGCTTCTTAGCCCAGTCTTCCCTAGAGAAACATTAGCACACCAAATAAGTGCATTTTTTATATCAAACAAAAGCAATAGAGAGTGAAGTTTTAACCTGCTCATAGAAGCAACTGCTCTCAAAGCAGGACCAATGCCCAAAAGTGTAGCCCATACTCTCTGCATTACTGTTCTAGCACTCTTTTGGGTTTCTTGCACCTGTTTGGCCTTTGCCTTTGCTTTTATCTCACTTAGATCTTCAACAGCTTCATCACAGTCCTCAGGTGAAGCTTCCTTAACCTGCTTGGCAGCCTGTTGTTCATTCCTATCTTTGCCATTGTTAAATTCCGGCTGCCCAGCTGTGGCAGTGGAAGCATAACGTGAAGAATGTGAAAGCCACCTAATTCCCAAAGAAGAAAGAACATGTGGCTTTCCAATTCCATGACCCGCAGGAGAGAATCCAAACGAGTTATTGAGATAGAATCCTTTCAAAAATCTTGATGCATCATCCTGATAGAATCCTCTCGAAAATCTTGATGCATCATCCTGGGAGAACGAAGATAAACCTTCTTGGCTACTACCAGCATTTGCATATGGATTTCTGACAATCCGACTTGCTCCTTGTGAGTCCCTTGATTGGGGTGGAGGTTGCCCATGTTCAGTACTCGAAAAACTCTGAATGAAGTAAGTGGGCTCTTTGAAAGCATTTACGAGAGATCTCCTCCTGCGAAAGATTGCTCTTGAAGCCATGTTTGCGAAGTCTTGTCTCTAAGCAGAGCTGGATCCTGACATATCTACTACACCCACCAGACTTTGCCAGCCTGAACAGAATGATCATTTCATGAATCAAATTTATGCATCAGAAACAAAGGCAAGTTCTAGCACATGTATAAGCAACAATCTCTCAACCAGTTCCTGCTAAAAGGTGCAGGTACCAATCGATTATATTCCAAACCAAAACATGATCGTTGACTATAACTATATATTATCCAACACGTGCCAAAAATCAGACCTAGAAATACACTCAAGAGGAAGAAAAATGACTAGAAACAACAACAATCCATAACTTGCACCCCCAGCTACTCCGGCACCGAAACTCGACGACAGCTCGCCAAATCCACAAACTCACACACCTAAGAACAACGATTCTCTAGAACATACGTTTGCATAACCAAAATCAAACAACAAAACTGAACAACAAAAAGAAAAGGAAAGCAAGCTAGCCTCGATTGTTCTCGATCTTCTCAAGCATCCGGTTCACAGTTAGGGCGAAATCGATCTTAGCATTTCATTAACAGCACACAAAACTCGGCTACAACGATCCGTTAACCAAAGCAACACAAAAAACACGCACACATTGAACGGAATAAGCGCGAATAGTAAAAATCAAAACAAGCAAGGTAGAGAGATACGTTTATTCAAAGAGAAAAGGAAAAGAAAAACGGTTACCAATCCAAACGGAAATGAAAGAGGAAGAGAGAAAAACGGAGAGGGGTGATTATTCTTACACTTACCCTATAAACCCGAGCNACAACAAAAAGAAAAGGAAAGCAAGCTAGCCTCGATTGTTCTCGATCTTCTCAAGCATCCGGTTCACAGTTAGGGCGAAATCGATCTTAGCATTTCATTAACAGCACACAAAACTCGGCTACAACGATCCGTTAACCAAAGCAACACAAAAAACACGCACACATTGAACGGAATAAGCGCGAATAGTAAAAATCAAAACAAGCAAGGTAGAGAGATACGTTTATTCAAAGAGAAAAGGAAAAGAAAAACGGTTACCAATCCAAACGGAAATGAAAGAGGAAGAGAGAAAAACGGAGAGGGGTGATTATTCTTACACTTACCCTATAAACCCGAGCCTGTAGAGAGAGAGTGTGTGTGTGTGGGTTTTCGTGTGTAGTGGTGCGTTTTATGTGTAGTCAGTGAGGGAAGAGAGAGAGAGAGAGAGAGGGGGAGGGGGTGTGTGTGTTTGTTTGTTTGGTTAAAACGGTGCCGGTTCCCGGGTCAGTGTGTGGAATGGAGGGGAAGAAGGGCCTGGACTTGGACGGAACGGAATGGGGTGAGGAAATTTGAAAAGAAATATTCGCATATGAATTTTGATGCTATAATTGTTTTTTCTTTTTCGTTTAGTGGGGCCTATTTGTGGGTGGCGCGATGTACGGCCGTCAGATTGTGGTAGTGTTTGATGATGGAGTGGGATGGATGGTGATGGATGTCTGTGACAAATGGATACGCCGTGGTCAAACATTTCCTAAAATCTTGCTTCTTCTTTTTTATTATTTTTTTTTAATTTGTCGAACCTCTCGGCTAATGTTTTTTAATTATTATTGTGACATGGGCCAGTGTAATTTAGACAGTGGATTTTGCGGTGATGTGCGTCAATTATTCAATATCTTGTCCAAAGCAGCACAGGGCGGGGCTCCTTTTCTTTGGATAAAAAATGCACGTTGTGTTTTTGTAATTGTTTTTTTATCTTCTAATAATGAAAATCGATAATCTGACCCACAGCAAACCGATAATAAGGAGAGAAACTCCACTAAAATCTGGTTCATACAATGAAAAAATTGCCTCATTGACCGTTTTCCAAGTAAATCTATATTTTGTAGGGTTGGGTTTATAGCTCATCTCAGATAGTAGTATAGTACAACCACTTACACAATTGCTCTAGAGAATTGCTGAATTTTTTACAACAATCGAGCTTGTAATTTGCAAACAGTAAACAATTATCTTCAAAATTTTCTATAGTTAGCAGTCAAAATATCTTATTCCCACGTTTTAATAATGGTATGCAAGATTCTCATTCTTGTTGCTTTGTTGTTGTGCTCGCAGCTCGTGTCATCTTTATTTTTTTTCCATTTTTTTCCTTAATTGCTTTTTTGTTGACTATGGTATTGTTTGAGTTAAATATTTTTTTTTAAAAAAATGGATCGGTACCCATTGAAAAGCACAAAAAAAGAAAGGCTTAATACCTCTTTTGGCCCCTTAGTTTGGTAACCGTTTTGATTTTAGCCATCTAGTTTTTAATTTTTTGATTTTGCACCTTAGTTTGGCAATGATTATGTATTTTCACCCACCAGCCTATTCTAATAAGTAAAATTGATGACTTGTAGGTTGCCTAACATATGTAACTCCTCTTTTGATAATTTTCTTTCCTACAAAGTCACCCCAAACCGAATCGCCAGAACAAAAACTGATTTATGACCTGATATAAAACGATTTTGTTTCCTTCTTGTTTTTGTTTTCGGGGTTTTATATCGGGTCATAAATCGTTTTTTTCGGGCAATTTGGCTTAGGATGATTTCGTAGGAAAGAAAATTATTAAATGAGGAGTTAATATGTGTTAGGCAACCTACATGTCAATATTTTTACCCATTAGAATGGGTTGGAATGTGAAAATACCTAATTATTGCCAAACTAAGGTGCAAAATCAAAAAATTAAAAGCTAGGTAGCTAAAATCAAAATGGTTGCCAAACTAAGGTGCAAAATCAAAAAATTAAAAGCTATGTAGCTAAAATCAAAATGGTTGCCAAACTAAGGGGCAAAAAAAAAATATTAAGCCAAAAAGAAACAAACTAACCAAAAACTGAAGACAAGATTGAGTAAATGGACTCATAAGAAGATAGAAATGAAAGAACAAAATAATGGTTTCATGTAATTACGAATGAAACCGAACAAAAAAAATAATGGTTGGGTTAAAGTGCTGTGCTTAGAGGCAAAATCAATTTATCTCTTCCCAAAACCATTGTCATCATTTACCTCCCCATACCGAAGCAGACGTCTCTCAATTAGTGGTTTCTGGAATACTTGCGTCGTTTCCTTATTTAGTGATAGGTTCGTACGATATAATAATATCATTTTCTTATTTTAATAATATCGTAGGTTGGCATGAAGATATAGACTAAAATAGTAAAACATTTTTAAAAAAGAAACAAACGCATTGATTAAAAAAAAAGGCTCGGGCTTTTGGGCTACCCATGTGCTAGGGGGGAGCGTAAACGTCAACTGTGCTTTTATTGCTTACCCATCCATACTGGGGGAAAACCCATTAAGCACGAGGATCTTGGTCTTCTGAGCACCAAAGCCCATTTCACAATCGAATACTTTTCTGGCCCAATTTCGTCACAGGCCATCTTAACTATTTAGGAATCAATATGATTATTTTTAATCCTAAGCCTTATTGCGAAATGCGGTTCACTCCTAAACATTTTGGAATTAACAATTGAGTCCTAAACCTTAAAATTGATTCATGGGAACTGAAACAATATTTTTTTTTGTTACAATGAGAGTCTGTCTATAAGGATTTTTTTTATTATTATTGATCAAGAAATGATAGATGTTTTAGGAGATATTACACACCAATACAAACTCATAAAACAAGTCAAATATAGAGAACATCATCTAGATCTATTACAAGATTGACACATAATTTCTAAATGCTTTTGATCCTAACACATGGATGATGATAGAGACCTACAACACTTCCAAACTTTGATATAAAATGCAGTAATGGCTCCATAAATCTCAAGCTACCTCCCATTAAAGGCTTCACACATGAGCCTTGAGAGGGAAAAAATTTGTTATCTTGTAATAGGAGGAAGAAGATGGCTTCTATACCCACTCGAAGAACATGACTTTATATCTTCCATCGATGACCATAAGAAGCATGATAAGACTAATTGAAACAAAAAAAAAAATCCGTACCAAAATAAAAACCCATTTGGTTATCAGGTAATCTGGACCCAAACTCCTCCAGAACCACCACAAAAGATAAAGGATGTTTGGAGGACGAGTAAATTGTTATAACAAATCCTAAAAGATTATAGATATGGATATATTGTATTCCGATTCACAAAAAGTCCTAAATAAAGGACTGGAGATCTGCCCAAAATGGCAGAGGCAAAGTTGTACAAAAGACAACAAAACTACTACTTGTTTAAGGTAGAAGAAGCATAAAGAAAAGAAATAGACAAATGGGCTTACTGTCGGACTGAGGAGCTCGAACGACGTTTTGGAAAAAACAGAGAATCTTATCTTATAAGAGAGAAAGAGTGAGAAAGAAATAATAGTTATTTGAAAGACATTTATAGAAAGTTTGACAACTAATCTCTAGACGCATGTAAGGACTGAGAGTCTATATGTGACGGAATCCCACATCGGAAAGGAAGGGGAAGGTCTTGGGCCATATATACAGTGGTGTTGCACACCCCACTAGGTTGACCTTTTGGGGAGAGGGTAATGACCCTGTGACAAGTGGTAGCGGAGCCGACCCGACCCAACTCCGATGTCACGCCAAGCGCTCCGTGGGGACGGAGTAGGAAGGGTGCCCGGTCGACGACGAGGGCGTCGTCGGATTCGGTGGGGGAGAATGTGACGGAATCCCACATCGGAAATGAAGGGGAAGATCTTGAGCCATATATACAGGGGTGCTGCACACCCCACTAGGTTGACCTTTTGGGGAGAGGGTAATGATCCCGTGACACTATATGCCATAAGCGTGAAATACGTCTTAAACCTTCATACACAATAATAAAAAAACTTCAAAATGATTGATAAAGCCAGTTTCATCAAATTGCTTGCAATGTAAATAAAAGGTGTTATAAACAAGTCACACACAATACATCTTGGAATAATAACTATAGTGACATACTTTACATTGGTTTATAATGTAACAGTTTATGTCGATGAATTGGGCTACAATTTCTTTGTTAATTTGGACTATTTCAATCTTCACCTTTGATTATCCCGAGTTTTACAACGAACATCAAATGCAAATGAAAATCCGTGATAACAATCCAAAAACAATTTAGTCATGTGTAGTTTATGATGTTGTATTATCTATCTTAGTACAAAGCGTTTTCTTTTTTTTGTTACATATGTCAAAGAAAACATCAACAGAAGAAGAATTATGTCAAAGAAAACAGAAAGAAGTTTTACTTAAAATTCCTCTCAAGAGCTTTTTTAGCATAAAAACACTCACGCGTATCACGTGTGGGCTCTACTTTTGTCTTAATCAGAGTGATTAAGACTGCATCAGAAGAGACCACGTGCTATGTCACTGAATATTGGCTTTCATTATCGTCTGGTACTACTAAATTTTTAGTTACCCACGTACCCCCAAAGTGTCCTAATTAGTAATTGTCACCTTACCTATTCTTTCTCATTTTCACTCTACGGCTGCTCCCCTGTTTCCTCAAAACAAAAACTGTAGCCACACACACACTGTCTCATCAATGGCGGCTGCCGTGTCACCCTGCTCAACTCGCTTCATAACTCAGAACCCATCTCGCAAACCGGCTTTTGGACATGGGTTTTCAACTGGAGCCACTGGCTTTGTGCATTTCCCTGGGCAACCCGTTTCGAAGAGCAAGAGTGGTTGTGGTGGCTTGAAGGTCTCCTGTAGCATAGGCAAAAACAATGGGAGTGTAGTTTCAGTGGCTGAACCCGTGCCTGCCGTCACTCGCTCTAAGTCGGTTTTCAACTCTTCTTCAACTTTTTTTTTTCAACTCAAACTCATGTTTTCTTATATTTTATTTGTTTTTTAAGTGTTATTTTTTTGTTTACATAATCCGTGCCAATGTGGTTATTTAGAAACAATTCCTTGATTCTTTCTTTTTTTTGGCCAATTGGGATTCATATTTAAATGGAGGCATAGTTTTGTCCTTTTCTTCTTCGTTTTCTCCTAAACTTAATGGCATGAATTTGATCGTGACTTTCTCTTTGTGTTTCAGAGTCCAACGGCACACAATTTCAGTGTTTGTTGGGGATGAAAGTGGAATTATAAACCGAATAGCGGGTGTGTTTGCTAGAAGGGGTTACAATATCGAGTCCCTTGCTGTTGGCTTGAGCAAGGACAAGGCTCTCTTTACCATTGTTGTCTCTGGAACTGACAAGGTTTTACGCCAAGTTGTAGAACAGCTTAACAAGCTAGTGAATGTCATAAAGGTTATGGCTCAACTTTATTAACCTCTAAGCTAAACATTGGGATAAATTCGTGATATTATTTCCTACAGTTTTACTGGATAATGAAAATGGTAAAATTATAGAATGGGCAGTGGCTTAAGGATGCAAGGGTCATGTCGCATTCCGAGGCTCATGCCTTAGAAGAAATTTAATGAAGGCTCTAGGATTTAAAGTATGCACCATCATTTGGGATAAGGATAGTTAAAGACAATAAGAATGAGTTATGCTTCATAATGTGGCTTGGGCTTGATGTGTACATATTTCCTCAAATTCACATAGAGATCTTGTTTTGATGCATAAAATGGAGTATATCTGCCTGAAGTGGTCAAACTTTATCATTCATTTATGCTGGCTGGCGAATAAATTATCGTGGTGGAAATAAATCTCGATTTCTTTCTCATATATTTCCTTCGTCTTTCTCTGACATCTGCATGGTCCTTTAAAGCATCATTTCCCAAATTTCTAACTAGTTATGCAATTCACAATTTGGCTGTATCAGGTAGAAGATATCTCTAGGGAACCACAGGTAGAACGAGAACTGATGCTTATAAAACTAAATGCTGATCCAAGTTCTCGTGCTGAGGTAACAATGGAGTACTTGTTTTTGCTTTTGCATGACAGTTGTAGTTTATGCAGTTGATGTTCTAGTAGATTGCTTCATTGCCTATGATCTGTTAGTTGTTGCATTGTGTACTCCAACTTGATGGCGTAACTATGCCACCCTCCTTTTTTGTTGGACAGAAGGGATTTCATTAGGCTTTAAGCCACCGGTAAGGTATTTGAAACTTCACAGTTTGGTCTGATTGTATTTAAGCATAATCTTTGCATTTATTTCCTACTACCGAAGCACTCTTTAATGTCATTCTGTCTTATTTTACTGGACTGTGTTTGAACTAATGAAAATCATTTCTAAAATGTTCATAAATTGTCTTTAACGTGCCATGGGAAATATTTCTCTATATATAACTGTATTTGAGGATGCCGTCTTGCTGAAATATTCATGAAGGATTTGGTTGTTTCGATCTTATTTCCATGAGATGCTGGTGCATGCTTTATGCTGCATGTGTACATTCTGAATCTTTGGTTGCCTTGTGCTAAGTTATGTATTCACATCTCTTGGCACTGTGTTGTTGTTCATTGATTGAGACAGTAGGAAACTAGTGTCACTGCAATTTGACAGTAGGAAGCTAGTGTTACTGCAATTTATGGATATTATCATGTAATATAGTTACCGACCAATGTTTCTGCAATCATATACCTAATGTTTTGTTTGGTTGACACTTCAGATCATGTGGTTAGTGGACATCTTCAGGGGGAAAATTGTGGATATCTCAGAGCATTCACTGACAATTGAGGTGACTTCAGTAACTGGCATTCACTTCTGTTGCTGCGATATTTAGTTCATATCATATGATTGATTCCATATACTGAAAGTTTAATTTTAAATTACTAGAGAGGAGCACGCATAGCTTCTGGTACATGTGATCTGTGTTTTTGTCTGGGCTGTTTATACTATACTATCCCCATGATGTTGTAGGTCACTGGCGATCCTGGGAAGATGGTTGCTGTTCAGAGGAACTTAAGCAAGTTTGGAATCAAAGAACTTGCTAGAACTGGAAAGGTATAATTTCAGTCCCTTCATCCAATTCTATTTCTATCCCAAGGGCCAAAATGCTGAAGAAAACTTCAAAGGACCCAACCTTAGATCTCAAACTATGCTCGCTATTCATGAATTTTGACATTTTATTGCTTCAGAATTCTCAAAGAGCCATCATACTTATTCTTCTTTTCTTGTTGTATCCATCCATGTGTGTTTATCATGACATCAGACATGCAAGTTTTACCCTTTAAGTTTTTAAGGCCTTATCTAAGAAATTGCTTTAAGCATTTGATGCATTTTCCAGAAGGATATGATTTATTTTTAGCATTATGAAATATGATGATTTCTATGTATGAAGCTTTGATCTGATCTTAATTGTAGATTGCTCTGAGACGTGAAAGGATGGGTGAGACGGCTCCATTTTGGAGGTTTTCTGCAGCCTCTTATCCAGATCTTGAAACCACATCGCCAGGTCAAACTCTTCCCCAAAATCCTGTGAATAGTCTTTCAGGGAATGCCGATCCATCTCTTAATGGCAGCAGCATTTCACCTTCAAAGGTATAAGTTTGTACTCTAGATACAGGGAAAAGTACAATATTATGGTTTCTACCTTTTGGATTGGTCCGATATGATGGTATATCTATTTCTTTTGGAAGGTCATTCATCCATGAGCTGTTAAAGCGCTGTTAATAAGTAATGCTTAAACTGGCAACCACATTGTTTTTTTTTTATGCTAGAAGAGTATTCCGGCGGAACGCCGGACTAATCTCTTCCCGTGGCTCGATGTGTTACCCTTTGTGAGGCGGGACCACTATCAACAACACAATTTCCACACACCCACTTCCACTAGGACTCAAAACCTCGACTTGGCAACCACATTGTTATGCAACACTTATTATTTATATTAGTGTAGAAGGTCTAGAGAACTATAGAATGGATAAGATAAAGCTACGTTCTGCATTATGCATGAAATTCTGTCTCACCTTGACTGAAATAATATGTCAAACTTGACTAAGCGGTAATCTGCCTCATAGGATCTACAATTGTTTGGCATATACTATTGGGCAGATTGTACACAATAAAGCGTGCTGTATTGTTTGTCTTAACATGGATATTGGAAGAGAAAGCTTTTGTCGAATCTAGTGATCCATGCCAGATTTTTCTTCCCCTCGCAACTATATCCGTATAATAAACTAATGTTTCATATTAAGTAACTTGGTACCTATGAAAGGGTCAACTTATTGAGCTCTTACTTATTCCTTTGCTGACATTCTCTTTTCTTTGCCTTGGATAAATTTGAATGATGATTAAATATATGAATGCCTGAATTGTTTGGTGCAGATGTTCTTTACACTAAAAGATTTTGTAATTATATTTTCTCCATTGTTTTGTGTCATGTTATTTTTGCGTTGGATCATATCTGGATCATTTTTTTTCTCTTTGTTTTTTGAATTGAAGGGTGATGTATATCCTGTGGAGCCTTATGATGACTTCTCGAATCGAGTTCTTGATGCTCATTGGGGTATTCTGTACGAAGAAGATGTAAGTATTATTAACTGTTCTCCACGCTAAAGTTTTCCTCATGTTGCATAGGTCATTTATCAGATCAATAGCTATTTTCTCGAGTGAATCTTCATTACTGTAGACTAGTTCCTGCCCAAGGTACACAGTATATAAAAATAACTATTATTGTATTGTAGTTATACACTATGTGTGGCATTATTGCACTATCATCCTTGCCTATTTTTGACTAATCTTCTTGCCAGGTGCAAGTATTTTCATTTGGCCTAGATATGTGTTTCTTTTTACTGTTTGCAATCATGCTCAGATTCATGATTCACTAGTCGGACTTTCTAAATCATTTTTTCCCCTTAGTGGTGCTCCACATCACTAAATTCTGGCTCATAATGAACCTGTACTTCTTGATATTTATGGTGATCAGCTTGTTGACTTTGCAGTCTAGCAACTCTTTTTGAGGGCAGAGGTCTCCATATGTTATTGACACATTCATTGATTATGGCAAAGATGTATCTGGTTGGCACTTGCTTTTCATTTTCACTAAGCATTTTTCTTGATTTGATGTCTCAGTCGACCGGTGCTAGGTCACACACATTAAGTATGCTTGTTAATGATGTTCCTGGAGTTCTCAATATTGTCACTGGCGTTATATCGCGACGAGGTTATAACATTCAGGTAACTGTAGTTTTATGCTATTTGTTTGTAATGGTGTACAAGCCATGCTTATTACTAGCATTCCCGGTATTATAGTGGTTAAACTATTATTATCATCATTATCATATATTAATTTTGCCCATCAATCTTTCAGAGTCTAGCTGTGGGTCCCGCTGAAAGAGAGGGACTTTCTCGCATTACAACTGTTATCCCTGGAACTGACGAATCAATTGGCAAGTTGGTTCAGCAACTTCATAAGTTAATAGATATGCATGAGGTAAGGGCCTAAGTCATAATGAAGTTAACATGTTACATTAGAAATCTATGATATTACAGAACTTAACTAGTTGTCTGCTTGTGCTTGGGCCTGCTCATTTAGAAATTTCTTACAATTGTATTTGAATGATGCAATTAAAAGTTACCATCTGATGGTTTATTCAGGTTCAAGATTTCACGCACTTGCCATTTGCAGAAAGAGAAATGATGCTAATAAAGATAGCAGTGAACACTGCTGCTAGGAGGGATGTCCTTGATATTGCTAGCATATTTCGAGCCACAGCTGTTGATGTGTCCGACCACACAATCACCCTTCTGGTAGAGTTTCTTTCTCATCAGTCTTTATTGCATTCTCTGATTTATATTTCTAGGGATTTTCTACTTGCAACGTTTGATGGCATTTTATTTTACCTGGAAAAATTATTAAATCTCTCTGGATTGATGCCTGGCATTAGCTGTTATTCAACTTTCATTATTTGTTTTTCGACCATTCTTGTTTTATTAATCTTCTGGATCTTTATGTCATCTTCCAGCTTACAGGTGATGTAAGCAAGATGGTTGCCCTGCAGAGATTATTAGAGCCCTATGGGATTTGTGAGGTATGTCATTGGATTCTGCTTGTTCCAATCTGTTGCATCTGAAGTTTAACTTGCTTTCATTCTTTCCTGTCACTCTTCCAACGATAAAAGTCATGGACAAAACATAGCCTAGCTTATTCAAGAAGTTTACAAACTTTATATTGGACAAAACATAGCCTAGCTTATTCAAGAAGTTTACAAATTATATAATTTAGGTTTAACCGAGTTGAATAATATTCTGGATTGCATAATTAGGACTAGAAATAGTGCTTCTGTGGGATTATATCGATTTATAATGCAAGTTCAAATTGTGGATCGTTTAATATTTTGAATAGTGCCTTTTCAGTTTGCATGGATATGATTTGGAGCTGTTAGTCTTGACTTTATAAATGTTTTCTAAAAGGTGGCTCGAACTGGAAGGATTGCACTGGTGAGGGAATCAGGCGTGGATTCGACTTACCTCCGGGGATATGCTATTCCTCTGCCACGGTAGTGTATGAGAGACACTTTGTTGGCTTTGGTAGTGTATGGGACTCTTTATTGGGTTCTTGTCTACTATGTCCAGTAAGATCTTTATCCTTACCATTCTCATTTTCTTTTCTGCTTACTTGCTTGCAGCTAGAGTGAACGGAACAAAAACTGAAGTTTCCATGCACGTCTGTTGCCACTTGAAGAGCTAGCTGATCAATGACCATGTCAAGGCTTATGTAGAAATGGTGTTTTAGCTTGAAGACACATGAAAGCTTGTGCGTCCTCTTTGGTTCATGGATGAACTCTACAGTTCATACACGAAGTTGATCTTTTGTAGCGGTGAATTAGGTTGACATTGACGACAAAATGATTAGAAGAATATGCCTGCTTTGCACAAACAAAAAACACTAATTTTCACTTTTGAGTAATTTCATTTTGATTAATGCAGTTAGTGACGACAATTTTAATTAGTGATCTCGTCAAGAGAGAAAGAACCATCCTGTGCTACCTGCACGTCTGCATGCACCTACATCGCCGGCCGAATCCATAAGCGTTGCCATTTCGATTTTTCTTCTTCCGTTCTCTCGATTTCTTTTTTTTTTCCTTTCTTTCTTTTATCAACTGTGTTTTTTACTCTTACTTCAACAAGAACCCTAAATCAATAATTGTCCTTTTTAATCAACTCCGTTCTCTCGATTTCCTAAACGAACGAACTAAGCTTCTAAAGAATATTTTTTTGATGAACAGCCCTAGGCTACCCAAATTCCCATCCTACCCACACATGCAGCGACTGATTTATTTAACTTGGGTTAGTATCTTTATAATTTTTTTAATATAAATAAATTTTGTAGTCGATAAACATAAAAATGAGAATAACCTTACATTATAAGAACATTTTTTAATTTTTTTTTATTTATTGTAGTGCTCCCAAGTACTGTTAGTGTGGGTGCAGTACAATTGGTTTTCATTCTTTTGTTGAAATATTGGGAAAAAAATAGAAAACATGTTCATTTGATAATAATACAATTTCTTTTAAGGCACAAACAATAATAGAATGAAGACGGTAAAAAAAAATAAACATAATAATATTTAGCGAGTTTGAGTTAAGGAAGAAAGGCATTCTATTTTTTTGATGTTAAGAAGAAAGCATTCTATAAAACTAAAAATGAAAGAATATAAAATGTAAAAAATGACAGTGGCAAGGACTACAAACAATATATATATATATACCAGGCCCCCCTAGATCTCCTCTCTTATATTATCTTGTAGCAAAATTTTTCCAAAAATGTGGTTAGCTTAGTGGTCTGGCCCCTCTGCACATGCACGAGAATAGAGGTTTGATTCTGCATGAGCTCCCCATTTATACTCCCTCTGTTCGGTTTTAATTGACGTTTAAGGTATCTGCACACAAATTAAAAAAGATAACTAATAGCCTAGAATCTAGGATTATTTGATTAATTTACCCTTATTTCACTTTTAATAAAACTAAACAGTTTAGATGTAATTGTTATGTAAAGTTAAGAATAAATATAGAAAAACTTCAATTAATGCACATTGAGAATTGTAAAGCGTCAATTTTTTTGGAACAAAATTTTCCCCTCAAACATCAATTAATTCGGAACGGAGGGAGTATAAGATTAGGTTGTTAAATTCTTATCATGGATGTATTTGTCTAATAAAAAATGGTTTACCAAGAAAAAAAACAAGCATCTATATTGTGACTAAAAGTGTAGAAAACATCTTTTCATTTTTCTAATAATTATTTACAGGTTTGAAAACTATAAAAATTAAGAAAACAAACTATGAGAATCTATTTATGTTTTTTTTGAACGATCTATTTATGTTTAAACATAGACAGAATCATAATCTATTTATGTTTAAAGTTGACACTTGCTGTTGTATTAGCATGAACAAACAGAAACAAACGAGGTTTAGAAGCGAAGACTTTTACCCACATCTAGTAAGGAAATAGGAAGAGATCCTAAAAGAAGACATATGGAGTTAATAAGGATATTAATTGTCTTTTTAATATTGAATCACAGTCAAGACAAATGCAGGCAGTCCACACAGACTTGGATAGACTTGAGGCCCAGAATGTGAGACTAGTGCGAAGAATAACTAACATTTTTAAAATATTTTTAGGTAGTCCCAGTGGTACTGTTAATTATCAAATATATTTTTTTTTAACATATGTAAGCCAAGTAGATGACCAGCATAGATATTGCACTCCCGCGTGTGACAACCAACCATATTGAGATCATATATTAAATGGAAACTATTCAACTTAATCCAAATGATAATTGGTCCATATAAGTTAATATTTTAATCTTTATACAAGAGTTTTTAAAAAAATTCACGCAAGATACAAATTCTCAAGGTCTTCGAAGGCACAAAACTAATTAAATTTATTTTGTGAGGATTGTGCAATATTGTCTTACACCTGAAATTGACAAAACTCTTTTCAAATCTTTATTTATGTGGAGGCTTGGTATACATATATAATAGATTGATATACCAATTTAAATTGATTAATGTACTAATTTTCTTAAGATGCTAAACCATACATAACATTTTTTTTACTAGGATACGAGCAACTAATTACTAGGGATTGACTAAGCATTTTGCCTTTCGGAGATTATTTGACCAAAGTTTTTATCATTTTCGCTTATAAGGGTTAACTATTACTTACCATAAAGAACTGTTCCCTATTTCATTTCCGCACATTAGAAGAAAAATAATATCAGGAGCCAAAATTTTGCACACATTCAATTTCTACTGTAACAGCCCGGGTAAAATTTGGATTTTTACCGGGACTGTTAAAGTCGTTATACAGTGATTTACCGAATGAATTAATCTTGGGTAATTAATTCAAGGTAAATCGGGAGTCGTTTTTCGAAACCGAGAGTTTTTCCGCGCTTGTTATTTTCCCGCGGATTTTTCGAACCTGAGCTGGTATTTTCTGAGTTTCAAAATTTCTCGGAAAATCACATCGGAAATAACTAAGGAGGTATCGGCTATTTTCTGGTCCGGATCGGACTCGCCCGTAATACGGACGAATTGTATTATTTGATTCACAAGACTAATAGTAAAAAAATAACAAAACAAAAACAGTTTAAAGCCCGGTGAGGAACCAGGAGAGGAAGAGAATGAAAAAAAAAAGGAGAAGAAGAAGAAGAAAGAAAGAAAAAAAAAAGAGAAGGAAAAAAAGGAGAGAAAAAGAAGAGAGGAGAAAAAAAAGAAACCGGAGAAAGAAAAGAGTGGAAAAAGAAAAAAAAAAGAAAGGAGAAGAGGAGGAGCAGGAGCCACAGCCGCCGCCGAGCCGGACCCCTCCCCTGCACACCTCCACCCGCCTCGCCGTTCACCGCCGGTCCTTCCTTCTCCCTCATCGCCCTCGCCCCCGCTGCCTCTGCCTTGCAGCGCCGCCATCGTCTCCTCCTCACGCCGCTCGCATAATCGCCGCCACCGGGGAGACGCCAACGAGCAACCGCGACCCGTTCCTCCTCCTGACGCATCGCCTCTGCAGCCGACGAGCCCCGGCACCGCGTCTCTCCTTCCGTGCCGCGTCAAGCCGCCAGTGCTGCTCGCCCGCCACCATGCTCCGTCCGTCGCACCCGTGGAGTCCGGGTCTTGAGGGTGACGACCCGATTCTCAAACGGGTCAGGCTGAGATAGGTGGATGCTTGGGCCGAAATGGTGGTCTGGGCCTGGAACTTGTGCATGGGCCGGGTTTTTGGGCTGAGGTTTGATGGGTAAGTGGGCTTGGAGTAGGACTTTGTGGGTTGGTTGTTTGGGTTGGACTTGGGCTGGACATGGACTCACTGTTCATGGCCCAGTCCAGTAAAAAAAAAAAATTTATTATATATATATATCTAATTATTTTCTGGAATAAAATCGATTTTTTTTAAAAATATATTTTGAGGAAAAAGACAGTAAGTTATATTTATAATATTTTCAAAAATATATTCACTTTGGTTCTTTGAAAATAAGATAACTATTATGTTGATATATAATGGTTTGGAAAATGTATATATAAGTATATTTATAAATACGAATTTATTTTTAGGAAGTAGTTTCGTATGACTAATTTTTCTGGAATATAGTTTTCTCAATATAATAATATTTTGTAATTATGATATGGTAAATAGTTCTATTAAAAATATAATAATTTGGAAAATGTATATATACACATATGTTATGTTCTTCAGAAAATTATGGTAATTATTAATTTAGAAATTATAATTATTTTATGAAAATATAGTTTGAAAAGAGTTTTAATTAAAGTATGGTACCGAATTACATTCGGATATACGTACGGTTAAATATTTTCGATAAATGGAAATAATAAAGGATAAGTAATCGGGATGGGATTAAGTCGTAGTATAGGCATCATGACATACTCTTATGTGCATTTATGTGTGTATATGGTTTTGATGTATAGGTTTGGATATCGGGCAGTTACCCGAGGAGCCGGTGTCGGACCGGACATTATTTCCGAAATTGAGTAAACGGCCAAGGTGAGGATGGATAACCCTTGATATGTGCCCGTAATGCTGTATGTGTATCTTGTTGCTTGATTGAACCACTGAAATGATTGTTGACTGTTACTTGATTGTTGTGGAAATGTTGTTGCTGTTCTTGGTTCGTTGTGCTATTGATTTGTGGAATCTGTGCTGAGAATAATGTTGATCCGTCTATTGAGAAATGGAAATGGAAATTGGAAATTGGAATTGATATGATATGATGATATATGTGGGAAGTAGTGGTACGACCCGATGGTTTGAAGATTAATTCTGGGATGCTATGGTCGGTTACTTGGTTTGGTTACTTGATTTGGTTGGCATGTTGTTGCCTGTGGTTAGGGTATACCAAATACCCAGTGGTTCGGATATACCAAATATCCGGTTGGCATGTTGTTGTCTGTGGTTAGGGTATACCAAATACCCAGTGGCTCGGATATGCCGAATATCCGCAGTGGCTCAGATATGCCGAATATCTGGTTGGCATGATGTTGCCTGAGGTTGGGGTATACCGAATACCCAGTGGTTTAGATATACCAAATATCCGGGTTTTGAGATGTGGATTGGATTTTGACCTAGCATCCGGAATTAATTGATAACCTGGTACGACCCTAGCTTGTCCAGTGACGGGGCCCGGAAGATAAAATTGGTAATAAAAATTAATGAGTAATCAGTTGGTCTTGGCTTGATATGATTTAGTAGGTTTCCTCTGTTATGTTGTTCGTGTTGGTTTCCTTTGATGTGTTGTTTGAGCTGGATTCCTCTGTCGTGAAGTATGTGTTAGTTGTTATGGCCGTATCCTTGTGATGTGATTGTATGTGTTTATTGTTGTGATTGTTGTGTTTATTTCGAAAGTATTATGGTTGATTATATATCACTGTTTATCTTTTGTCGGTTAGCGCTTCGGACTCACCCCTCGTCTGCGGGGTTTCATCCCGTAGGATGAGTTGCTTGTAGTGCAGGAACGTACGGGGCAAGCTGAAGCGTACCCTCGGACAGGACTCAGATCCATTAGTTGCATTGGGCTTTGCATATGTTGTCATGTGAGTCATAAGTCTTCCGCTGTGTATTTTGTTGAGTTTACTGTTGTGTGTATGTTGTGGTTGGGCCATTGGGCCAGATGGTTGTTGTTGTTGATGTCCTCGGGGTTCGGGTGACGAGTTCCTTGTTGGGCCGAAGGGCCGATTTTCAGTTTTGTTATTGGGCCGTTGGCCAGTTTATTGTTTTGTACACTGTTTGTTGGGCTTTGTTGGGTTGGGTTGTCACAGTTCCGGCACGTGTTTACTGTGTACGGTAAATACGGGTCGGGGCGTCTCATTTTGGTAGCGGAGCGAGCGTTAGGTCTTGTCGGGCAGTCTTTGTGTGTTTGTTGTCTTGTTTGCATAGTTCGCTCCAGTTGTTTATTATTTTACATCATTTAGTTAGTGCATTATGGATCCAGTCAAGGGACGCCAGCTGTCGCGGAACATACACATAAGAGGTAATGATGCCATAAATATGCGAAAATACAAATATTATTAATAATACTGAAATTTTGAGTACAAACAGAAATATTACATTGATTAAAAAGAGAAATAATACATTGATTTTTAATAATTTATAAAAATAGGAAATACATTTAACGGTTTGCAACGACGTTGACACGGAAGCTGTTTGCGTCGCTGTTGACGTTGACCGTCACTCTGTCGCTCCAAGAGAACCACATGCCGCCTCTGTCGCGCTGGCCAGGAATCTCAAACCGGTTAGCTTGAGGGAATCGGAGTGGAATCAGACCATGATCGTCTCGTGGTTGCCACTGCGTTTCCGTCAGAAGAACCATGTTGGGCTTGTACTGGTTCTTCAAGTCCCTCAGGGTGCGTGAAAATTCCTGTGCACACCTTGCAACTCCTCTGCAGTTCCACACCAGTAGCCGTACCTTTGGCCAGGTTGGAGGTAGCCGAGTCATTCTGGGTATGCTCTAGGCTGTCATTGCGAGCTGGTAGGAAGCGCCTTGCTCCACAGTCTGGCAAGTGGACTCCAGGTTGAACTCTTGAAGCCTATCCGAGATGAAGAACATCACGGAGTTTGCTGAGCCGTAGTATGAAGTCCTCAGAGTGCCGCGATCCTCTAGGAAGAACACCTCTTCCATTGGAGTGACGAAGAACCGCGACGAGTAGAGTTCGTCGACGAAGACCAGGCGTGGCATTCTGCCGAGCTCGTTCGGCAGCTCCTCAGCACTTCGTTGACCATGCTGTAAGCCAGTCGGTTCCTTCTGCCAAGATTGGCACCTTCGACAAAGAACACCGACGAGGGAGCAGGCATCTTGATTTGGACGTGTGGGGTTTTGTTTTGAATGTGGTGTTTTCTTTTGCTTTAGCGTTTTGCTGCCTTGATTGCTTTTGGTGATTTACACTTCACCGCTCCTTCTTTTATACTCTTATGGGGAGCGTGATTACCGTTTTTTATTTTCAAGCTTTTGTTTTTCTTTGAATTTACCGTTGCTTGCATTTATTACTTTACGCGTTTTCCGGACTCATGCCAGAGTTTTTCAGTTTATTTCCATCACATGATTTTCTTTCGCTCTTGCTACCTTGTCTTTCTTTCTATGGTCTTGCTATATTTTTCTTGCATCTTTTATCACTAGCATCCGTGACCGTTGAGGCTAGACGGATGGGGCCGTATCTCGAGTAGAGCGCATGTGCGACAAGCTCACAGCTGTTCGGACATCGTGGAGAGATGCGAGCTTGACAGACGTTTTGGCTTATGCAGAAATTGTGAACAAGTGGGTAACGTGTCTTTCGAGGGACACAGGACGATCCCGTGAACATCGCCTTCCGAGTTAACGGGTATCTTTTTCACGAGGTTAACCGACGTCACCGTTAGTTGTACGGTACGTTTCGTGATTCGAGGATGTTCACGTCCAATACGAACACCGTTCATGGAAACATGTTTTGTTTTAATTTCTTTCTGTTTGATTTTGTTAACTGAGTTTTAATTTTTGATTCCTTTATATATTTGATTTTATAATCTTATGGTTTATTTTAATCTGCCTTGACATGTTTTGTTTTCCTATTTAACACAAGATTGCTTAACCCAAGAGAATTTTGATTTAAAAAGGAAATTTATTTTATTTATTACATAAAGGTGTTACAATAGAGAAGAAGTGCTCTAAGGAGCTAGTTGCTTCTCAAGGTCTTTTACAAGCTGTTGAACGTTCCTTAAGTGCGGGAAGAGCTTCGTGCACGCCAGTTCAATTTGTGCCACCGCCGAGTTGATCTTCCTCAGGGAGACGTTCAGCTGCGTCAACTTCTGCTGCGGTGTGCTGCTTTCAGCTACCGCCTTGCCTTTCTTGTCCTCAGCTTTCTTGCCGGCACGATTCCTCCGTCGCTTTGGGGAGACCACCATGTGCTCCTCCAGACCGATGATGTTGGTCTTGAACCGTTTCTTTGGAGGCTCTTCATCGGAGCTTGTCGGGAAAGCTGTGCCACCGATGTAGCTGTTGTTCTCAGAGTCTGAAGTCGTTCGAGAACGAAGTGGAGAGTCCATGGTTGAGAATGAATGTCTCAGCAATGAGGTTTGGTATTTATAAGCGGATGAGATGTCGCTTAAGGGTATAAGCGGTACCTCATGTTGAGAATGGACACCTGGCAGAGTGTGCCAGAAGCTTATCGTGGTAGGACCCACGGATAAGACAGAATTTCGGGGACGAAATTCTTTTTAAGGGGGGTAGAATATAACAGCCCGGGTAAAATTTGGATTTTTACCGGGACTGTTAAAGTCGTTATACAGTGATTTACCGAATGAATTAATCTTGGGTAATTAATTCAAGGTAAATCGGGAGTCGTTTTTTGAAACCGAGAGTTTTTCCGCGCTTGTTATTTTCCCGCGGATTTTTCGAACCTAAGCTGGTATTTTCTGAGTTTCAAAATTTCTCGGAAAATCACATCGGAAATAACTAAGGAGGTATCGGCTATTTTCTGGTCCGGATCGGACTCGCCCGTAATACGGACGAATTGTATTATTTGATTCACAAGACTAATAGTAAAAAAAAAAACAAAACAAAAACAGTTTAAAGCCCGGTGAGGAACCAGGAGAGGAAGAGAAGGAAAAAAAAAAAGGAGAAGAAGAAGAAGAAAGAAAGAAAAAAAAAAAGAGAAGGAAAAAAAGGAGAGAAAAAGAAGAGAGGAGAAAAAAAAGAAACCGGAGAAAGAAAAGAGTGGAAAAAGAAAAAAAAAAGAAAGGAGAAGAGGAGGAGCAGGAGCCACAGCCGCCGCCGAGCCGGACCCCTCCCCTACACACCTCCACCCGCCTCGCCGTTCACCGCCGGTCCTTCCTTCTCCCTCATCGCCCTTGCCCCCGCTGCCTCTGCCTTGCAGCGCCACCATCGTCTCCTCCTCACGCCGCTCGCATAATCGCCGCCACCGGGGAGACGCCAACGAGCAACCGCGACCCATTCCTCCTCCTGACGCATCGCCTCTGCAGCCGACGAGCCCCGGCACCGCGTCTCTCCTTCCGTGCCGCGTCAAGCCGCCAGTGCTGCTCGCCCGCCACCATGCTCCGTCCGTCGCACCCGTGGAATCCGGGTCTTGAGAGTGACGACCCGATTCTCAAACGGGTCAGGCTGAGAAAGGTGGATGCTTGGGCCGAAATGGTGGTCTGGGCCTGGAACTTGTGCATGGGCCGGGTTTTTGGGCTGAGGTTTGATGGGTAAGTGGGCTTGGAGTAGGACTTTGTGGGTTGGTTGTTTGGGTTGGACTTGGGCTGGACATGGACTCACTGTTCATGGCCCAGTCTAGTAAAAAAAAAAATTTATTATATATATATATCTAATTATTTTCTGGAATAAAATCGATTTTTTTAAAAAAATATATTTTGAGGAAAAAGACAGTAAGTTATATTTATAATATTTTCAAAAATATATTCACTTTGGTTCTTTGAAAATAAGATAACTATTATGTTGATATATAATGGTTTGGAAAATGTATATATAAGTATATTTATAAATATGAATTTATTTTTAGGAAGTAATTTCGTATGACTAATTTTTCTGGAATATAGTTTTCTCAATATAATAATATTTGGTAATTATGATATGGTAAATAGTTCTATTAAAAATATAATAATTTGGAAAATGTATATATACACATATGTTATCTTCTTCAGAAAATTATGGTAATTATTAATTTAGAAATTATAATTATTTTATGAAAATATAGTTTGAAAAGAGTTTTAATTAAAGTATGGTACCGAATTACATTCGGATATACGTACGGTTAAATATTTTCGATAAATGAAAATAATAAAGGATAAGTAATCGGGATGGGATTAAGTCGTAGTATAGGCATCATGACATACTCTTATGTGCATTTATGTGTGTATATGGTTTTGATGTATAGGTTTGGATATCGGGCAGTTACCCGAGGAGCCGGTGTCGGACCGGACATTATTTCTGAAATTGAGTAAACGGCCAAGGTGAGGATGGATAACCCTTGATATGTGCCCGTAATGCTGTATGTGTATCTTGTTGCTTGATTGAACCACTGAAATGATTGTTGACTGTTACTTGATTGTTGTGGAAATGTTGTTGCTGTTCTTGGTTCGTTGTGCTATTGATTTGTGGAATCTGTGCTGAGAATAATGTTGATCCGTCAATTGTGTCTAATTAGTGATACGAGATTTTAGATTGGACGAGTCTGTGAAATAATTTAGAATAATGAAAAAGAGATAATTGATGAAAGAATAAAGGAA